>JAQIXQ010000687.1:0-22803 GCA_034700485.1 Pseudosinella alba
GACGATGGTGACCTTCCTCAAGTCCGGGAATAACAGCCAGATATTGGATTGATAAAGTCGACTCATGTACTCCCAGTAATTGATGATCTCCCCTTTTGAAGCCTCTTCCGTTTGCCTAGATGATCCTGGTCCTGGTTCCCGACTCTTAGACTTAGTCTTCGGTTTTCTGGCGGCTCTCCCAAATGGAATTAACTTAACATAAGTCAAGCTCAGAATCTTCAGCTTTTTCATGGGCAGGATGAAGTCGATCGTCCTCATATTCCCTTGACCCAGGCTCATGCTCAGAGCAAACTCTTCCAGATTAGGCAACTCCAATGTCAGCATTTTTACAACGGCATTATCCAACTTGCCAGAGCCGAACTCGTTCTCAAGGATCAGGTTCAACTTCCGCAGGGTTCCTCCAACGTCCCCGAGGTTACAGAAAATGTTCGGAATGTCCGCTGCCACAGCATTATCATATCGGAGATTGATTTCTTTGATGGAAGGCCAGTTCATTGTCACTTGAGAGACTTGGGGCGGCAGTAGGTTCATCATCACCCTTAAATTCGGAAGCTGGGCGTTCTCGAACACGTCTCCATCTCCATCGACCTGGTCGGCGATGAAGGTGTCCAAAGTGGCCCCGAACTTCTCCAGCATCAACTTCTGCATGAGAGAGGGAACCTTGGAAGCCTTGATACTCTTCAGGTGAGGCATCTCCGGGAGAGGATTCTCCAGCATACACTTCCGTAATAAGGTCAACCGGTAGAATTCAGCTTCACCTTCACCTTCCAGATCCAAGAGGTCAGGAAACAGTAGGACAAGGTGCCTTAGGTTGGGCAACAGTCTCAACAAGATGACAAGTTGTTCATAGGCGTCAACACAGTACTCGAGGTCGTTGGGAGTGAGAAACTGAAACTTGACGGTCCAAACTTCCCGTCCCCACATGGCCAGAATGTGTTCGGTTGCCATCCAGTAGGCCGGATCGGCTTCAATGCTTCCCAAATCAAGCGTTCGGGAGAAGAATGGATTTCCGTCAGGGGGAAAGTCATGGCTACCCAAGAGTACAGACATAGCCTCTCGTCGCCGCCAATTCATCGGGATGATCAAGGGTACTTTGTCGTGCTCAATGAATGGTCTGAGGTTCCGAAGTTGCAGATAATTTCGCATGGGATACTCAGCGAAGTTCTGGAGCCAGTTATCCGTAGACTTTCTCCATTCTCGGGAGAGGCCCCGGAGCAAGAGAATGTCGTTCCTTGGTAGATATCCCTTGGCGTGGAGCATTGCAAAAACCTGCATTTAAAATAGAACAAAAACATTAATTACAATCAATTAAAACAATTAGATTACGAGCATCCGTCACCAGTACTTACCTCATTGAAAAGGAAGGTGGTCCTGCCCTTCTTGGAAACCTCCCTCCAGAGCTGTGCCATCCTTGCCAGCCTCGAGTTCTCCTTTGGGTCATCCACCTTCGACATGATCTGTTCCCACACCAGCTCCGGGAACACGTCAGTGGTTCTACTATCTTGGAACAGCTGACGTTCGAGATTCACCTTCCGGGTTTCTTCAGTCCAGGCAGCCCTTCGAGCACGCCGTTCCTCCTCAGCAGCCTGGGTTCGAGAAGCCTCCAACTTGGAAAGCAGTTCCATCCTTTTGGTCCCGTCACCCTCCAGAATCAGGTCCCGGAATGAGTGCTCCAGTTTCTTCATAGTAGGACCAACAGCTGAGCCTGAAGCAGCACCGTCTTGTTCCGATTCCAAATTAATGACCTTCGCCTTCCCCAGGTCGATGTCCATTTCCCCTCCTTCACCTCCGCCGGATTTCCGAGCGGAGCTCATGATGACGTAGATGGAGCAGTTAACTAGTTAATGTCCTCCTCGTGCGTGATTTGTGATTAGGTGTAGCCAAATTGTAGCCTGTACAGAATTAAATGAAAATAAAGTTAATTTAATAAATGACTAGCAACTAGTAAATAATTAAATCCACTTCCAACTTCTCATTTTTTAACTCGATCAACGATTGACGATGGTCAGTCGTCAGTCAATGGTTGATGGCCAATATTTGACCTTAACTAATGAGTCATTAGTTGACTTACCATGAACAGTTAGTAAATTTAAATAGTAATCACTAATCACTAATTATAACTTGACCAATTATTAACTCACCTTTATCACCTGTTCCAGTTTAGTAGGCTCCCTCCTTTTGACATTTAATCGTACAAGTAAGCAGCAATTTTATTCCCGGACTCTGGACTAATTAGGAATTAAATATTTGGCTAATTAAATTCCCAACTATCGTAGTGAACTACTCCAGCATCCCAATCAACAAAAACAAGCCTTCTGCGCTGCGCTGCTGTCTGTCTGCTGCTTTGCTCCAATGTTTACATTACATCTTGAAGAAGAAGAATGACGAATTTCTGACCAAAAGCAAAAGACAAGAAGTTGAATGAGAACTGGAACGTTGAATTGGGTTATTTCATTTCCCTCCGGTGTCCGGCAGTAGATGAAAGGTAAGTTGAGTTTTTAAGTAAAACCAACAAAGACAAAGGACAAGGAAGCTCAAGCTCAATCCCAATTAAATGCTGAACATCCAATTAAGCTATTTGATTTTTTATGTCTCTTCAAGTATTCAGTGCATATCAATCAATAATGGAATGTCGATAAGTATCATCTTGTTTAATGATAGGAAGTCCCTCCATTCAGGGGCAAGAAGTGAAGATGATGATGCCATGCCAAGAAAGAAGAGTTGCTGACCTTAACTGGCGACGCGTCCCGCTCTATCAAGTGGACTTTAGTCAGACTAATATTTCAAGGTAAATAATATGACCTTATTTATAATATAATATACAAATTTCATATGCAATTAAAGGATAATGCAGGCCTAAGACTATGTTATGTTAACTGGTTTTTATTGATTTGATTTATTCAAAATTATTTTTTTTGTTGGAATGTCGACTGACTTAATGAACAATGATCATAAAAGAAACAATATAGACTTCACTAGAAGCAAAATATTAGCGAAAAGTGCAAGTTCATGAAAGTGAAATGTAAATAATTATTAATTAGTTAGGTACTCAATTGTCACTCATAACGAATTAATTAAGAATAAAGGCAATAGGGTACATAACAAAAGCATAATAATATAAGTCATCTGTAATTGTCTAAATATATACGCTAGTTTAAATAGCAACAAGACGAAAGTGAGACATAAATTCATTTTAGTAAATAATAATAATACCATCAGGTAGGATACGACAATCAACACAAAGAAAAACCCCAAACAATTAATTAATATCGCACTTATAATCAACTACCCGACTCCCGCTCCCCCTCCACTTTTTCATCTAATGACCATGTCCCGCAGAATACTCTTCGAAGCCTTCCCGACTGTAAACGTTTTCCTGCCAATTATCTTTTTCGAAGACACCATTCAACGCTGCCGGACCACCCATCGGGTACACTTCCTCGAGAAAGTTGACGATGATGACCTTCCTTAACTCTGGGAACAGGGTCCAGATATTGGATTCATAAAGTCGACTGCCATACTCCCAGAAATTTATGATCTCCCCACCTGAAGTAGATGATCTGGGTTCGGAATAGGAAGGAGCACGTTCTCCCCGGAGCTCCGCCTTAGTCTTTCTCATCTTTGGGATTTTTCCAAGTGGATACAATCGCATTCGCTTAACATAGGTCAAGTTGAGAATCTTCAGCTTTCTCATGGGCAGGATGAAGTCGATCGTCTTCAGATACCCATGCACTCGGCCAATGCACAAAATTGTCAGAGAAAGCTGCTCGAGCTTTTGTAACCCCAAGGTCAACCTTTTAAGTGAAGCATCATCCAACGGGTCAGGGCAAACAGTCTTATTCTCCAGGATCAGGCTTAATTTCCTCAATGTTCCTCCAACCTCCCCCAGGTTCCGGAAAATGGTCGGGATGTCTTCAGCCTTAGCATCCTCATAACGGAGATCGATCTCCTGGACGGAATCCCACTTCATTGTAATTGGCAGGGCTTGAGTAGGCAGCAAGGACATCATCTTCAACATGGGGAGATGGGCGTCCTCAAAGATGCTTCCGTTCACCCCGTGCGCGACAAAGGTCTCCAAAGTGGGTCCGAATTTCTCCAGCATCAACTTCAACATGGGAGAGGGAACATTGGTCGCCTGGATGCTCTTCAGGTGAGGCATCTCCGGAAGGGGATTCTCCCGCATGCATGTCTGGAAAGCCAACTTGTCCGTGTCACCATACGGGACCATGAGGTTTGGAGATTGTAGGACAAGGTGCCTTAAGTTGGGCAACAGTCTCAGCAGCAAGTGGACAATTTGCACGTAGACACGGAGACAGTCGAAGCAGTTGAGACGGGAAAACTGAACCTTGGCAGTCCAAACTTGTCGTCCCCATTGAGGCAGAAATCCTAACGCTGCTGTCCAGAAGGCCAAATTTTGTTCCCTGTCAGGAGGATTAACGCTTCCCAATTCAACCGTACGGGAGAGAAATGGATTCCCGTCATGCAAACCCAAACTTGTGAACATGCTCAATCGTCGCCCCGGTTCCATTGGGATGCTCATGGGCACTTTGTCAACTTTGTCATGGCTAGTGAGTGCTCTGAATTCCCGAACTTGGAGATTGGTTTGATTCGGGTACTCATTGAAGTTCTGGAGCCAGTTATCAGTAGAGCTTTTCCATTCCCGGGAGGCTCCGGAGCAAGAGAATGTCGTCCCTTGGTAGATATCCCTTGGCGTGGAGCATCTCAAAAACCTGAAGACAAAAGACGCGGGGAGAAAAAAACAGCAGCGCAATTAAAATCAAATTAACTTCATTCCAAACTTTAATAATTTAATTTTCATCCTCGTCGCCAGTACCTACCTCATTGAAAAGGAACGTGGTCCTGCTCTTCTTCAACAGGTCCCTCCAAAGGGGTGCCATCTTTCCCAGCCTCGCCTTGTCCTTGGGGTCCTCCAACTTCTTCATGATGAGCTCCCACACCAGCTCCGGGAACACGTCAGTGGTCCTACTCTCTTGGAACAGCTGACGTTCGAGAATCACCTTCCGGGTTTCTTCAGTCCAGGCAGCCCTTCGAGCACGCCGTTCCTCCTCGGCAGCCTGGGCTCGAGAAGCTTCCAACTGGGAAATCAGCTCCATCCTTTTGGTCTCGTCAGCCTCCAAAACCAGCTCCCGGGATAGTTCCAGTTCCCCTTTCACCGTACCATCATCAAACGGATCCATGTCCATTTCCCCGCCTCCACCTCCACCCCCGGACTTCGCAAAGACGCTCATGCTGACGGCGACCTTCAACCCAACCTAGCAGTTAATTAGTCAATGTCCCCCCGGTTCCTTGTCTGGAACAATTACAGCCCCTGTAAAGAATCAGAATTTAAAAATAAATAAATAAAGTAAGAATAATTTTAAATGGCTATGACTAGTCTAATAGTTAATTACTTCTCCTTTCCACTTCCCCCTTTCCATTCTTACTACTCAAGCAACGATGATCTAGGTCAATATTTAAATTTTATCTCTTACATCCTAACGGTAATTCAAAATCTATCATTCCATCCATGAACCCACCTTAAATTAATATTATAAATTATTTATTTATAACTGCAAAATTAATTGCATTACAAATTATGAATTAAGTTGGAAAGAAATAATAATTTTTTTGCACGTGAAATAAAGTGAGCTTGTCCTCTCCACACACACTCCACCTCCACCACAAACAATAAAAAATAGTAATTACTAATTAAAGCTTGACCAGTTGTTAAATCACCTTTATCACCGGCTTCAGTTTAGCAGCTCTCTCCTTCAGTTGTCAGTGGCAATTTTATTCGTGGACTAATACTAATTAGTAATTAATTAATTAACTTCCGAAAGAACTAAAACTCCAACCAACACTCTCTCCTGCTCAAATACAACAATGCAATGTTTACATCTTGAGCAGCTTCATTCAGCACTATTCAGGACAAAAGTTGAAAGAAGAGAGGCAGGAATAATATGTACCTTGTTGGAAGGAAGAAGGTGGATCTGGTGGATTGAAATTTGAAAGTCGGTTTGGGTTAATAGTTATTGCCCTCTGCAAGTAGATGGCAGGTAAGTCGAGTTTTAAGTAAAACCAACAAAGGCAATGACGCTCAGTGTTCCTAGTGTTCCATGCATTCTCTGTAAATAGCCAGCCTGTCATCGTCATCATGAAATTTTCACCATTCCATCATTCGCAATTAAATGTGGAAAAAGGCAATAACCAGTTAATTGCTTGCTTGTTAGTTTAATCCTTCCAATGAAGTACAATGAACTGATGAAGTTTAATGAGAGGAAATCCCTCCATTCAGGCAAGGACAATTGAAGATTGTGCCCACGACACGTCTGACGAGTGATGTGACCCGCTTTATCAAGTGGACTTTAGGCAGAATAATAGTTTTTAACAATTCAGAACTCGACTATAAATTTTTAGTTTATGTAAGAGATATGAAATTAACTTAATGAAGGAAATACGTTTAAGGAACCATAGAACCAACCTAATACAATATATAAAAATTGCACATATAATTAAAGCAAAATTAAAATTAATCCAGTTCATTGTTATTGGGGAGACTTGGTTGAACAGCAATGACATCATCTTCAACCTCACACATACGTCTCCGTCCACTCAATAGGCGATGAAGGTGTCTAAAGTGGGTCCGAATTTCTCCAACATCCACTGCGTGATGAGGGATGATGGCACATGGAACAGGACGATGATGCTCCTCAGATAAGTTGGGGCAAAATGACAATTGCTTGTACTATTTTTACTGCATAATTTAAAATAATTATTGGACAGTAAAAATGATTTGGAAATGATTTGTAAAGGTGAATAGAATTGCGAATAAAAAGGTAAAATGGGTTCATGCTCATGGTCTGAAAGTTGTATGCATAAAAGCGTTGATGGCATATTGATCTGGCTGAAGCAAATGATCAAATTGTTGCTGCTTAGGAAGGAAAATGAAAAATGATTGGGCAAAAGTTAGAACATTAGAGTAACTAGAGGGAGAAAATATTTGATTGGCCAAGCGAAGTGGTGATTATTTTAGTTCCGGGGTACAATCTTCAGTCATTTATAACTTCAACTTCAGCTCCAGTAATCCCGAAATAACGGCCGTTGCTAGATGAACTTCCGGATCATATATAAATAATCAATCACATTTACCAACTGAATGCAAGCAGTAGTGAACGCAAACATTTACCAAAGTACAGCATGATATGAATATATGATTAGTTGTTGCGTTTCATGCTCAGGTTGATTGAAAATAATTGGGGCAATATGATAAATATACTTGGGATTTTTTGCATAATAAACAAAACATGAGCAAATATTATTCATCTGCGCAATCCCGACATGTTGTCAATTTATTTTGCATGCTTAAATTATAACTGTTTGCATAATCATCTAGAATGAATATTTCATTATCAAGATTTATGAGCTATTTGGCTCCGCCATCTCAACAACGAAGCCAATGGCCAACTTGATGAACTCCTTGAGTTGGGTAAAGTCCATATTTTCGATGGTGTCAGTCACGGTATGCATCCCCGGGTGGTCAATAGCCTCACCAGCAAAGACAGCGGAGAAGCCATTCCTGAACCAGGAAGCATGATCTGAGCATCCATATCTGAAATATCATTAAATTTCCGTTAAAAACCGCTTGGGGAAGTTTCCCTCTGATATGTTTGATATTTAATACGAAAATTATTCCCTACCCGCATCGGTTATCTCTCCAGCCATATTCCAAGTATTCCTCAGTGAGGACCTTAAGGAGTGCCACAAGAGCAGGGTCAGCATTATCAGTGTAAACTGAGATTTCATCGATCCCATTCACATGATAACCCACAACGTCCATGTTCAACATGCCGAACACATTTGCACTCCTCCCCTTATATTCCTCAGCAATGGCTTGAGAGCCTCTAAGGCCAATCTCTTCCGCAGCGTAAAATTGGAATTCCACACTCCTCTTGAACCTTAGCCCAGCCTGGACGATGATGCGAAGAGTTTCCAGTCCGACGACGGAGCCGCTGCCATTGTCATCAGCACCTGAGAGCATTAAGCCAAGAGATAAGCGGTTATCAATATTTTTGACACTAATTGATTAATTAGTTGATGTGATATGAGATGTATGTAATTACCTGGAGCTTGCAGAGACGACCCCCGACTATTAACAGAGTCCAGATGCGCACCAAAAATGACCACTTCATCCCTCAATTGCGGATCCGTCCCCTCAAACCTGGCCACAATACTTTGTTGAAGATAGCCATGGTTAACCTCCCGAACTGAAGCTGTTCCGATATAACCTTCGACACTGGCTTGGACCTCGGAGAGGAGCCAGAGCTGAGACTGTCGCCCAGTTTGGGATGTGTAGTAGCGGTTGTGGTAGCTGCTGAAGTGGCGGACAAAGTCCTCCGCTCGGGTGATGTTCATGGTTGGGATGAGAGCGTTTACTCTGGTCTGGAATCTTGGGGCAGTTGGGATAGCCACTAAAAATATGTTTCATGTTTCATAATTAAAGTCTTTCTTCAGTCTACTTAATCCTTTAATGGTTTAACTTACAAATTAAATAACTGAGGTAGGCATAGTCACTGAACTTTATGGTGACTTACGATTTGCGGCAATTTTGGTGTGATCCACTGCTGTATATTTGGAATCGGTCAGGTCCATAAAGGTCTGCTTGTTCCTGATTAGCTCAAAAATCTCATCTTCGGTCATCCATCTTCCGGGCTCCTCCTCGCTGGTTTTGATCAACCTTTTCTCCTCCTCCACTGCTGCCCTGCCGGAGACGAGGGCTATCCCGACGGAGACCAGTAGCAAAATTTGCAACGTCTTCATTTTTATTTTGACTAGTTTTTACAAGCTTGAAATGAATTATGAGACACAATAATATCAGTAATGACCAAGGAGTAAGAGGAGTGCAGAGTGATCCTGTTTTAGTAGTGACTGGTCTTATTTAGCTTTTTGGGGAAAATACTTTCATGCCTCTTTGCTTGGCTTATCATTAGGATTGCAAAATTACCAACAATATGTCAATGTCAATATCAGTGATAAGCTTGAATCTCATTAAGCTCGTCGTGTCATCAGGTTAGAGCTGGCAATTTTTGCGATTGTGTCAGAGTGACACTCATCATAGGGCTCAATAATGGTTGTTTAAAAACTGAAAATCCCATCTCAAGGTTTACTTTGTCAAGCAGTCAGTTCCTGATTGTATTGTTAACATGCTTGTTTGCTTTCCCAAGTGGTAATTGGTAATTCCATGTTTTGCTGTAATACATTTTGTGGAAAGAAATGACATAATCCATGTTGAAGTTATCTGGGCAGACAATATGGATATTCACATTGTTCCATGTTGGCATGATATAATTGCGAAAGCGCAGCAAAAATTTCCCATTAGCTTAATTATCTGTAAATGTTAGCCTAATACCCTATTGTCCAAATTCCCAATTCCCACTCGACCAATTAAACATGGTATGATAAGATTATGGAGCTTCAACATATCATCACATAGAATCTGTTGTTTCACTGAATGATACAATGAATGATTGGGAATGGGATTTTAGAGTGACGTGAGTTGCACTTTCGTAACAATGAAACAGTCGGATTGCCAATCATGAAATTCCTGACAATATACAGCAATTCATGTATGACCGAGAAGGAAAGTGTTCTTGGTTTAGAAATACTTTTTTACCAGTTTCACCACGTGATATGTATTTTATGTATTTTATTGCTTGAATAATGTCATATTTCTTTAATGTCCGTCTCAACCCTTTGCCCAATGGAGTCCAAAGTGAAAGGATGAGTCATCCTGGATGACCATCCCAATAATCCCATCCCAGATGGGACCGTCTAAAATACCGAATCCAAATATTCGTTATCTCAAATTCATCTCAGGATGTTGGACGGAATATCAGAAATAGGAGGGAAGGGAATATCAATCACCATGTCCTCAATGTCAGCATGCTATTTTAATGTATTCCATTTTAAAGCAAACTCGTAAATATCAAAAGCACGAGCAAGCTACCTGTGCTGATTTTAAATAATTAACTTGTCTGTACATGGCCATATCACATCAATGAATTATTCAGTAGTATCCGAAGGAAAATCAATTGAAGTAGCATACCAACTAAATAACTACTTGAAAGTGTCATTTCAGGGTTAGTGGAATTTTGTATGCTAATATGATTTTATGATATTTATTTTTCATTCCATATTTTGTTGTTTTTGCTCGTGTTAGTAAATTTATTCCAACCTAGCATGATCCAAGTCCTGCAACACTTTTAAAAATGACAAGACCCAGGGATCCTCTTGAACTTCTGAAACTGCAGCTAAGCTTCTCCATTAGCATCCATATCTTCCCATTCCAGTTAACCAATAGCACTTGCTCAACCCAAGTGAAATTTGTCAAATTCCCCAGAGGAAATGAGAAAGTTTGGCTGGTGATATTCATCATAAGTGCTTTCACCTCATCCCTAGATTTTTTCCATAGCATCCAGACCATACGGGAGAGCAGCGATACTAACCGAAAGTATCTTAATGTCGTTGTTGCCTTCCACGGCTTTATATTTCTCAGCAAGTTGGTCGCATTAATCCTCCTTGCTGACATCCATTGTCGGAGCTTGGATTATGTTGGACTACTAAACTGTTTATTTTCGGCAAAGAGGAAAGGTTTGCAAAGTTATGGGGCTGGGAGTCAATCTCACGGAAGCACTTTGCTTTACTGGTTTATCGTGGCGATCTGTGTAATAATGTACTTGGTTTTGGGCTTCGGGACTGGATTGGTTTCACTTTATGATCCTTGTGTACATTTTAAATACGCTGTAATATTTTACCCCTGCGGTAATATGACCCGATTATCCCGTTTTGCCGTATTCATATTGGAACTTATGATGATGATGCCCATTGCGCCGGTTGCCGTATTTACAGGATCCATTTGCCTCATCGGCTTGAGCCACCTTCGGATGAAATTGACATGCTTAAGGTTATCATAATAATATCGTTGCTTGAATGTGGAAAAAATCTCGGATCATAAACTTATTTAATTAATTTACATTTGTTTACAGATCCATCTTGAAATTATATATTCCCCGCTTGAGCTACCGCATCGCATTGTATTACAGGGAGATCCAGCACTTTTCCGTGATTTTAAACAATTGTCTACAGACGTGCATCTTTCCCTGTGGTCAATTTGCGTCTAGTTTGTTCACAATAGTTGTGCTCTACTCCTTGATCGTGTTCTGGAAATCAATTCCGAAGGTTGCTCTGCTGGGGATGATTTTCTTACTCATCTTATATAATGGATTTACTCTGCTCATGCTTGAAATTGGGAGTCGGTCCATTATCGACTCAACTTGGATTTTGAGGAAGTTATGGCAGAATTATCCATTTCAACAGAAGAATAAGGAATCAAGATGGTCAAGAAGATTTCTGGGATCTTGTCAACCGGTGGAGTTGATGATAGGCCCATTCCGTAAAATGGATAGAGAGAGGGACCCTGCAACAATTAGGTTTTGTTTGCAGAAGACCTTCCTCCTTGTGGTGAATACGAGAACATCGCATAGCTCATAAAAAGTACATGTAATTATCTGCCTAATTTTAAGCATTCATGCACTGACTGATCGTGAGTTGTTCTAGAGGGATCATCATGAATTATCATTATATATTTTTTGCATATTAATTTTAAACCTATTTTGCCCAAGCAGATTGTCGGGCCACCTATTCCATGTTATTTTAGATCAGTCAATATAAGCTAAGAATAAAATATCTGCATTGCATGAAAAGCAGGAACCGTGACCAATTAGTTCACAGTTTACTTCCCATCTTGCAGAACTTCATAATATAATAATATCATTTCATTCATCATTTTCTTTTATTTTTTTTTGGTATTTTTACCACGCATCGATGAGTTTTATTAGTTAGTGACCTTGAGAAAAAATTCATTATAAATGAGCGAATACCCATCATCGTCATTAATTTAACTATTTTTATCGCACTCTTATTACGTAAGCTCTCTGTAGATACGCACATTGTATAATTAACAATTTACATTTGTTTGTTACTGTAGCTATCGTCCTGAACAGGAAGCCCAGCAAGTTGTATTGCTAAGTTTACGATTTGCGCTGGTCTCGTTTTGGTAATAATTTAATAATTCTCAACCAGTTAAATTCATTTCACTCCATACCCCAAACCAAAACAGCGTAATAATATAACACTTTTTTGACGATTTTGTGTAGATTAGAAATATTTTAAAGGGAAATCTGAAACTGGCTAGAATATGCCTGAGTACGATTTAGTTGTTTTCGGCGCTGCCGGCTTCACTGGTAAATGTGTTGTGGAAACGATTATCAACACGTTGAAGTCATCCAGCCCAAACGATCGCTTCACTTTTGCAGTTTCCGTGAGATCGGAAGACCGAGAGCGACTGGATGAGATTCTCGAGGAACTGTCTGAATTTACTCAGGAGGATCTCACCCAACTCCCCATAAGTATAGCTGACGCCTCCGACCACGCGGCCATGGTGAACCTCGCCAAATGCTGTAAGGTCCTCTTGAACTGTGTGGGACCCTACAGGTTTCATGGGAGGGAAGTGGTCCAGGCCTGTATTGAGGGGAGGGCTCATTGCGTGGATGTCAGCGGGGAGGCGGAGTACTTGGAGGGGGTCCAGATGGATTTCCATGAGGAGGCCAAGAAGAGCGGGGTCTACATTGTGGGATCATGCGGCTTTGAATCCATCCCGGTGGACTTGGGGTTGGTCTACTTAATTCGCAATTTTGGAGGGGATGTAAATTCTGCGGAGGTATTCCTGGAAATGCCGAATGCGTCAAAAGTAATTATTTAATTATAATAAAATTGTCACCCAAATTTGAGCTACATAATGAACAGGGAATGAAAATTGTTTTTCTCAAAAAATTTTCCTCAAAGTCAAGCATGAGTTATGGCAGTTGGGTCTCCATAGTTGGCATGGTGGCCAATGCCAGGAAGCTCCAAACCATTCGCCAATATTTGTTTGGAATTGAGCCCATTCCACCCCAGCCAAAGTACAAGTTGGAAACAAGATCAACTCTTCACCGGAGTGAGATTATGGACGGCTGGTGTCTTCCCTTTCCCGGTCCTGACCCTGCGGTTGCGAGGCGCTCCCAACATCTCCTTTACCATATTCGGAATGAGCGACCAGTCCAAGTGAATGCTTATATGAAGCCGCCCTCCCTTTTGCGGACGGTGCTGTTGTTGGTGGGAGTGCTAATTTGTGTGCTGATGGTCCACATTCCCTGTGGAGTTGGAAGGTGGCTACTTTTAAAAGTGAGATGATCAGATATGATTTTTTATAATTTGCAGACAAAAAGACATTTAATCTTTTTCTTGTAGTTTCCGCGATTGATGTCACTTGGCTATGCCAGTGCGAAGCATGCTGGGCCCAACAGGGACGGAATGAATAAAGTGGAATTCATTTTTACTTTGCATGGACGGGGATGGAAGGAAAAGCTGGTGTGTCCGGAGGAGCAACACGAAGAAGAGCCGGATATTGAAAAAATCGTGAAGGTATTGAACTAACTTTATATAACTTAACTATGGGACGGGAATTATTAATGTGCCAAACCAAACTCACTTTGATTGTTCTAAATACAATTTAATAATATGTATTAGGTTCATGGAATCAATCCGGGATATGGCTCCGCCTGCGTCATTATGCTCCAGTCTGCATTGACAATTCTGAAGGAAAGTGATAAAATGCCGTTTAAGTAAGTAGGAAAATTAGCGATTCATTTGACATAATTTCATAGTTCAGAGAGGTGTAAAAGAATGATTGTGAAGAAGCATTTTACTAACTGATATATTTCCTTTGATTCAGCGGAGGAGTATATCCACCCGCCGCCGCTTTCTCTGAAACTGGACTAATTGAGAGGTTACATAAGCATGGAGTCACTTTCGAAATCCAGGATGCTTAACGCCGGGATTATGATTCATTGGCTTGGCTTATATTATTATTCAGTATAAAGGGAAATTCAAAGGATATTATTATAATGATTAAATATATATCTGTGTTAATTATTCAAATTCATGTGCAACAGTGCAAACTTACTAAATAATTTATTTTCATATAGACAAAGTCAGATTTGCAATGCATCCCAAACATGAATTCTTACCGAATCTAAATTCATGATTTTAATTTTTTCTTTTATTAAGAAAATCCGGACTAATCATATCCTTCACCTTGGCCAAACTCCCGTTATTTGGTGGTTCCGGTATCCCGAGGATAAAACAGAGCAAGGGAAATATGTCAACGTTCTTAAAATGCGCCGGATGCTCCCACCTTTTCTTGAAGGCGGGTCCATGCGCGATGAAAGGGACCCTCATGGTCGGGTTCAGATGGCTATATCCGTGGAAGCCATAGACGTGGTCGTCACTCGGCGTGATATTCCACCTCAGATTGTATCCATCGATTAGTGGACACATCTGGTCAAATGTGTGGGATGACTTTGCCAACATGACTAGGTCCATGATTCTCCTGGAGGAATTGAAATTGAAGGGCTCCCCCATTTCCCTCTTCCGATAAAGTGTGAAGTTGTAGGCTTTGCTGTGCTTCTGAAGGATCCCGTACAACTCATCCAGTTTCCCTGGCTTGGCACTCAAATCAGTTATTGTGGGGCCCATGTGCACCCTCTCAATCAATTTCCCTTCCGGGTCAATGTCCTTGAACAGCTTGGTGATGTTGCTGATCTCCCTCTGGGTCATCATGTCCATCCCGTGGTCACTGGTCAGGATGATGTTGATCTTTTGGAAAATCCCCGCCTCCCTCAATTTATAAATTAGGTAGCCTATCCTCCCATCCGCTAGTCTGACCTCCTCATCCGCTTCCTGGGAGTAGGGTCCGAAGCCGTGGATGCTGGCGTCCGGCTCAACATTGAAGAGGAGGACAAGGTTGGCGGGCCTGGTGGGATGGGTCAGCCAGGAGATTACCGTTTTTACCCGCCACTCCCAGGAGGTGTCCTCGTGTGCAAATTCATCCTCCGAGTTGACCTCCATGTAATTGATTTTACCGGGGCGGTAATATGTGGGGTAGAGGTTATGATGGGGTCCGTATGGGACTTGGCTGCCGGGCCACATGAGCCCTCCACTCCTTCTATTGTTCCCAGCCAGTTCGTTCAGAATCTCAAATTTAAATGAGCGTTAAGAAAATTTACAATTTAATTATGGGAATTCGTAATTAACACTGCTGCGTATATTTAAATTACCCATATTGGAAGAACGTCCCCCCTATAATTCCAAAAGCCGGGATCGTCCTCAAATCCATCCAAAAATTTACCTACTTGCGGGTCCCAAAACGTGTTTAGAATTATCCCATGCGACTCCACGTACAACCCGGTGGCCATGGTTTGAGTTTGGGGGAATGTCATTGTTGGGAAGGAGGGGAGCATGTAAGGGACCTTCACCCCGGTGGCCTCCAAGTAGTCCATCACTGGCGTATTTCCTTTGTGGAGGTAGTCATGCCGCAGGCCATCGAAACAAATGAAGAGGACCACAGGATGCTTCGATATTCTTAAAGGCTTTGCGGCGTCCATATTCTTTCCAAGTAGGAGGAGGACCATAGCCATAGCCCCGATCCCGACCAAGAGGTCAACAATATTTTTCTCTTTCATGATCTTGTTGAATGGCTGGGTATGGCTGTCACCGATTAGAATATCGTCATATGGCTGCCAGGATCCGAAAATCAATATGAGTTGTGCGTGCGTCAATTAAAGTGGAAACCAGCGACTAATTAATGATAATTATCTCTACTAGTAAACTTGTAAAAAATGCAACCAACTGCGAAACTGCGATGGATGTAGCAGAGTACAAAGTACAATTAATCCAATTGACGCGTTTTCATTTCCTGTCGCAAATATTGAATTCCCTCTTTGACTGACTCCCAAACTATAATCTTGCAATTGCTTGCATAACTCTCAGAAATACCAACTACTTGGAAGGGTTCTTAAGCCAGTTCCGTTTATTAATCTGAAAATTTGCTCATAATTGGCAAAAATATGGAAAACTCTCAAGTTTTCCCATTACATTCCTTTCTGGTATGGCTCGTCATTATCAGCATAGTTTCAACGGTACAGTGAAAATTCAATAAAATAAATTCCACTTTCCCCCTAACATTTCACTAATTTGTGAAGGCTTTTCTTATAGGCCCAAGCTCAAGAAAAGCTGTGGCCAGACCTGAGCTGTCAAGAAAAATATGAGAACGAGGTTAGCAAAAATGGAACGGCATCCCACATGGAAAGCTGGGAACGGTGCCGACACCCCACTAACGAGACGGTAATAGAAATGGGCCACGCCAGGTTAATTATTTTTACTCGGGTTGTAATTGTAACCTACAATTAGAATTTAAATGGTGACAGGGTCAATGCGCCAAAGTGTGCCAGCTCAAGGCCCATGACATTCTCACTTTCTATGGACGCACGGAGTTGATCCGTTTCGAGCCAATGACGGCGGCCAAATACTACAGGGACGAGTTGGGCATCCAGGGCTACGACCCGGAAGACCAAAAGGCAGTCACTCTGAATAGGAATATTCTGGTCCACATTAATGCTTGCGACAAAAAATGTGCGGGAATAAGGGTCTAATATACACGTTTCGAAATTTTATGCCAGCGTCACTTATTTTAATACTTAAGCAATGTATGCTTTTTGTATTTGTAATACAGGGACGAAAACGTTTTTGAAGTGGGATATCTTGGGACCATGTGACCAGTGGCAAGAGTTACTGGACTGCCTTGACAAAGCTTACGTAAGTGCTTCACAGCTGAAATGTAGTTCTGTAGTTGACGGGTAAGGTCTGCTTATAAAACTGATTATTTATTTATTCGCTATTTCCAGAAAGGGGGATGCCCACCTGACCGGTTGTGACAAACTGTACTGTACAAATGGACATATTTCCGCCATGACAAACATCAAATTGTTGCCCTACTTTTACACTTGCAAGACACTAATTCTGATTCGAAGACGAAAATTAAAAGCTTTTATGTGCATATAAAAGGCGACTAAAACGAGGATTCGTGCATTATTCCGTAATTTATTTCCAATCTAACTCATTTTCGTAACTACCAGCAACTTTCCAATGAGTAGTTAAAATCAACAGTCACTAGTGCAACATTAGAACTGGCCGGGCAAGCCGAGCATGGCAGGTTTCGTGAAGCGACAGGCCAAATATCTTCTTCCCATGCGTCCGCAGTCGGTATCCGTCGGCTTGGCGTCATTCCAATAGTGCTATTGCTAATGCTCATCCCTTAACAATGCAATGCTCGTGTCATCAACTCCCCACCATACCCCAAACTCTCTTGGGTGACTATAAAATATGGAGATTTCATAACTAAAAAAAATCATTAAAAGGTGCCAAGATCAAGACTTAAAAAGATACATGATTGTTGATTGATGATTACTTCCATTCAGTTTTAAAATTGTTAAATCATTTTACCTGCGACTACACCATTGCTCACCTCCTCCACGCTCAAAACTCTTGCATATGTCAAATATTGTGTAAATAATGAAGTAATTAGAACGAATAACGTGGGTCACTTGTATTGGGTTATATTGGGTTATTATAAACCCAGTATGCATGTCAAAAGAATCCATATGCTAAGTAAATGGAGACAAAAATATTTGACATGGGATAAATAATTTGATAATTAAAAATGAGGATGACCTTGATCAGTAATAGGTAATTATGTAATGCAATGACTGTGTCTGACTACGTAAATTATATTAGCACTAATTAAATCGACGTTATAGTGTGTCATATAAATATGCATTCATTTCATTAATACATTTTGAGCCGATTTTAGGCAAAACAATGCTTAAAGCGTTCTAGACATTCTTAAAATTACATAATTTTTTTTAAAAACTAAACATCAGAAATCATTCCCACTTCCGAGAATGTGTATCCCTTAAAATTTGGGCTGGTCAGCAATCATCAAATCTCAATCATCAGTTAATTAAAGTTAAATAAGCCGAAACTCCACTAGTTGACATAGTATGGCCATCATTAACCTAGGTCCGCTGAATATAATATTAATATTACCTCTAATATTTTACATGGTCTGGATCACAAGTGCAAACGGTACCTAAAACATCCACTTGGACAAATTTTAATTGAAATATTTAAAAACCTATTTATTCTGTATTAGCAAAAACCTATGGGAATTCAAACATACAATCAACACTTTTGTTTTCATTGTTTTCTTGCAAACCAAACCACACAAGGTCAACAACGAGGAGCTGCTTGTCGTACACTCTGTGGAGAGGATGGCATTGGGGAAACAATGGAGTCCGAGGAGTCTGAAGATGTCACCAATGTAGCCGGTTTGGAGGGACGTTACGTGTTTGGGAAAAAATTGTTCTATGATTTGTTGCACGCTCTTTTCGGATAGAATGAGGAGTTGCTAAAAGTAGACATTAATTCTTTTTTTATTTGAGTACATGGATTGTGACCGAAACTAACATAATAGATTGTGCTACTGATCTGTTCTCTATAATCGCAATCATAATGAAATTACGGAAAATGTCTATCCCAGCATATATGTGTTTTAATCATTTCATTTTCGAGTACAACTTTTCTAATGTTCTCTGGTAGACAGGCCAGGCTTGGTAGCATGGATTCTTTTCGGAATTCAGTATACTTGGCAAACATGCTGATAGTCTTCATGCTGTGCCAAAGAGGTTAACTTTATTGGTTTAATTATTCTATTCCAAGCACACAGTTGAACTTGTGGAAAGTGTTCTTATTAAATTGATCCATTCACGTATTGAAGGACACTTGTTGCCCTGCACAAATTATTACAGTAGTAATTACAACATTGGCTAAATTGAATAACCTTATATGAACATGCAAAAGTGTAATAATAATAACTAATTAAATAGTTTATTTACAGTTTACATAATACTTACACAAGCCACTGGCATACTCACATTCATATTTGTTTTACTTCCCTGACAAGAGTTCTTAGCATTCCCACTGTCATTGTTTCTTTCTCCTTTGTCTTGGATTTCTTTTTCAAGCAGCCCATTATCCACTTACCAATCCACCTTAATCCTCGATAAATCTTCTTGTACATCTCCAGGCTTAAAACCAGAACTGCAATCGCTAGTCCAACTCCCCATACAATAAACAGTACCAATATATTCCCTGTCATGTCAGGCGCCTTCATTTCCTCTTGATAACCTCCACTGTCCGTACCATTACTTTGTCTACCTCGTCTAAACGCTCTCGACACATGTGTGGTGACATACTTGTTCCACCACTCCCCTATCCCTGACATCTCGCTCCCACTAATCCTTCTATGGAGCCAATTGCATGCGACAAATCCACTGAAATTAATTTCAATCCCCTGGGGCAACATCAGGTTCAAACCCACGTATACGTCCTTCTTTTCGCTTCGAGTTAGCTCACCTGCCAACACATGTGCATGAAGCTCATTTGTCACCACCGCCGTTCCCTTGCAGTCGGAGAGGACCTTAAAAGCCGAATTGTCAAATATTTCAGTAACCGCCTGATAAAAACGTCTGACATTTTCAAACATGGTAGTATGTATCAACTCTGTTGTCAACTCAAATGGGAGAAGTTTCGTGTGATTTCTAATGTGGGATATGTTGTCCCCCTTGTACCAATATTCTATCTTTGAAATGGATGACCGAACTCGAAATAAATACATTCGTGTCTTGACGCTACATTCGAAATCGGATTGAATCGCCCAAGCAAGTTTATAAAAATCAGAAAGACTTGGCTTGGTTGTTACCGGGGGTTTTGTTAAATTCGAGAATAGGTGACAATGATCCTCCTCCTCATCCCTCCTGCTGCAATTAATCTGATTGAAATCATATGCTTCGGGCCTGCTGATCAATCTGCAGTTGCTATGTCTAAAATCAACTTCTCCCACCGTGAAAATACTAAAGTTATTTTGTTCAAGCTGGTCAAAATATTCGTATGGGATTGGAGGGAAAGGGGTGATAAGACTGTAGACATTGTCATTTTTATACGCATTGCTCAGGACGATGGCTGCAAGAGCCACCCCGGAAAAGACCCAGCGGGTGCTGCCCACCTCAAATATTTTGGATTGGAAGGGGTCACCTTGTTCAACAAAGGTCTTGTATATGGATAGCATTCCATCATATACAGATTTGATAAAGGGAACTACCCTCCAACTAAGTTGGCCACCTTCTTCGGGTAATTTTAATGACGTTAATGTCAACCATGCAATTACGATGGGGACGAAATATACCGTAAAGATAGAAAACAACCAGATGTACCTGTCATAGACTGAAACTAAAAAGGTAAAATTAATCCCCTCTTCCATTCGCCTCCCACAACTTACATATTGGAGGGATCTGTCCGACATCGGGAAAGAAACTTTTGGGATGGCCGAGAAATTGACAGGGGACTCTGCCAGCATCAGTATGTTGATGGGGTTTATTTGAGTTTGTGTCCAATCAGCGTACGCTGCATCGACTAACACCTGCTTGGAATCTTGAAAAGACTCCCTGCACACCATTTTATTCCCAATACCCGTCAAATTCCCTAGAATGGAATGCATCAGTCTAGCATGACCTATATTGAGGATGTCAATTGGACTAAGATTTTCAAACACGTTCTTCTTTCCTCTTAGCTGGCCGACGTTTTTGCAGAGAAATAAATGCTGTACTAGAGGATCGCTAATCGACAACTTATTCCTTTCCCTGTACCCGCATCTTGAACAGTGTGTTTTTTCAGCTTCAATAGTCCAATGAATAAGTTCCAATTCGTTGTACGTAGAGCCGCCGCTACTGCAAATTGACTGTTGCGGTAGCAGATAAGAGCATTTTAATAATTCAAAGTTTTGAACTGGGCGGAGCCCGTAACCATCCGATTCAATACCATCAAGGTAGATTCTGGAAACGTAAAAAAATCTATAGACGAGTTTGCTAACTTGCGGTTGCATTGGATCTCCTTCAGTTCTTTGTCGGATAACTTGTCCAACCAATCCAAATGTATTTGGTAGGCCTTCCTCCCGACGTTTCCTTACTGGTACATGCCCCATCCAATCAAGAATGTCATTTTCCCACGGACGACTGAATGGAATATCTCTGAAGAACATGGAATCCTCCAACAACATGATATGGTATTCATTTGCCATAGACCTTGGACGAAAATCCACCTCCTCCGGAAAATACCATGGGATGGAGTGATCTTGGAGAAACATGTTTCTCAGGGCATACCGTTGATTTCGTTTTGGCAATACCTCGAAATGAGCTTCGCAATTCCACGGTCTACTGTTTGAAGTGTAGTTGAGAAATTCAACATGGAAACATCTCCCATTTTTGTAGAATGGCATAAGATATTTGGAGGCGGTGCAGGAGTAACCTCCTCTGAATCCTGACGGTCCAAAGTTGATCCCGGTTGGGGGATGCACATGAGCATAATATCTGTCGAATGAATAGATTTCGAATTTCGAATTTCGTATCCTAACAAGTTGAATCGGGTTGGTCAAGACAACAGGATATGGGAATGGGGAGTAATCCAGCCCATTTACATTTCTCAAATGGATGAAGCAGTCTTTGTATGGCTTGATGAACTCATTCAGATTTTGAATTCTATTCTCCTCCACCTTCCAGTTGTTTCTGGGAGTATTCTTTTTCTTCCCGAAATTGGGTTCCCAGCCAATTATATAATCGTCTACCTCTCTGATTCTTCCCAACTGCAATCTAGGGATGCAATACACCACTTCGTTGGTAGCATACCCGAACTGCATCATATCTCTGAGTGAAGTGTGCGTCAGGACTTTTCGAATTTCCGGATTCATACTGTTCATTACACAGGGTGTCCATTGGAGCTCCTGTATTACTTTTGTAGTGTTGATGATCGATGACTTGACTAAGTACATGCAACATCCCCAAGGTTGTAGAATTGCAAGGCCCAACAGGGCAACAAAAACGATTGTTTTGTCAGGCATTTTGCAGAATTGGGAAATACTTTTTGAAATCCTTTAGCAAATTGTTCTGAGACTTATAAAAATGATTCTGACTAAAATCTTGCTCTCGTTTTTTACATTTATATTTTATATACCTATGTACGTCAGATAACTCAAGTGTTCAATAAGAAGAGATTAATAAATATTGATTCGCATTTTAGTCAATTTTTGATATTATCCTAAATCGGCAAAGCTTGACGAGTTTGTCATTATTATTTTTTCTTCTTGTTTCGTTAAAAAAAAATTGTCAACTTGATTTTCTTGAACTTGAAGTTTTCAACGAATAATTAATTAGCAAATATTAATTTGTCATAAAATTTCAGATCATTGTCCTAAAAAATAGGGAACATATTATAGAAATTCTTGACTGGGTAAACCCTTTCTATTGTCTTTCTAATTGCAAATAGAAATACAGAGCAGCAGCTACTGAAATTGGTAAACCGTACAGAAGGAGGTGGATTGCTAGATTGGCTAAGGTTTGGGTGTGTCTCTAATACTAAATGTAAGTATATAAGATTCTACTTGAAAGTAACTGCTTTCATTTCAAATGAAGAGAAAATGATCATATTTCTAATAGTTATACAAGCTCAAGCTTACACTCTGACTTGACAACGAAGCTAGACCGTTATACAATTTTTTCAAACTTCCTTTGTCTGAAACAGACATGGAGAAGATATTCATGTACGTAATCAGTTTTCACATTGGTTACGAAAGCAATATCTTAGCCTTAACCTAAAGGCTCCTTTACATTTTTCTATTATCTAGATCACTCATATCCTTTTGACTGAATGCATAGCCCGATTGGGTCTACACAAGAACCGTTTCCTGATAGCGTGGGTTGC
>JAQIXQ010000688.1:0-22795 GCA_034700485.1 Pseudosinella alba
TGCTTCCGGCCTGGACGCAATTGTCCACCCAGCAGGTGTATGAAGACCCATCCAAATAATCTGCTGCTGTTTCCTAGCCATCGACGCCCTTCTCTGTGGTTCTGCACTGGTGATTATTGCAAACGGGGAATTATGTTACTTCAAACCTGAAGCAATTGGTACTTCGCCAGTGTAAGTCGGTGGACACAATTTATGATATAAATAATTTGGTTCTTGGTTAATTTCTGTCGTAATAAAAATATTACGCGAATTATTGTCAATAGATGCCATGTCACCGACCAAACCGATGCGGCCGCAAATCAAAAGGGATATTTCCTCCTAAAATAAGTTATGGAGGCGGCTGACCGCCTTTCAAAAGATGAACATTTGGCCCAAATGATTTGGGCGATATTTCTAATCTCTAT
Organism: Pseudosinella alba; assembly: GCA_034700485.1. Taxonomy (NCBI): domain Eukaryota; kingdom Metazoa; phylum Arthropoda; class Collembola; order Entomobryomorpha; family Entomobryidae; genus Pseudosinella; species Pseudosinella alba. Next base: position 405 of record JAQIXQ010000688.1, read on the forward strand.
ATTCCTCGCCCCGGGGATCATCATAACAGAAATGCACGCATTTTTCTATACAATTCAAAAGCTTCTTGGACACCCTCAGCGTTGCTACCAAGATAGGAGCGACCTTCCCAATAATCCCGGCTGCTTTACAATTTCCATGCTCATACTAATATTGCGAATCGTTTTTTCGATGATTTGCGGTATGGAGAGTTCTCGATTTTTGTCAATTTATTCCACCACGGTTTTATACTCACTGGAGCTGATCCACAAGTCAATTCAAATGCTGCGAGAAATTCCAGCGGGACGAGGAAATGATATTGAGTATTTGAATCGATTCGGTGAAATTCAATTGGTAATTCGGGTTGCTGACCAAGTTCTTTCCAAGTTGATTCCCATTTTCATTTGGTTAAAATTTATCGTCATGGTCACTTGCAACCTAGTTATTTTCAAAGCATTTGATTTTTTTCACTCTATGTATAAATATTTGCTCTTGCCTCTTATCTCATGTGTTTCCGGGTTTATAATGTTCATGGCATTAACTGGGATTAAGGATGTGGAGCGGAGGAGCCGAGAGTAGGTATATAGGCGAAACAGGTCGTTTGCATGGAATTCGGAATTAGGTTGCCAATCCATGAATAATGACTATATTGGAAGTTCTCCAGCTAGTAGGTGCTCACATTCTTTTATTTACTATAAAGTAATTAGGAGAAAGCTGAAAATTACCAAGCCCTGGATGCTGCAGTGCGGGTCATTCTACCCTCTTAATGAAGGATACGACTTGAGTTTCTTCTATTACGTATTTTTGAATACGGTGGATGGGCTTATTTTGATTAGCTTTAATTAAGTATGTTGAGTCGGTACTTGTAATTAATTTCTGGTTGGAACAATACGAAATATAGAAATATGAAAGCAACATGAAATATGATATATTGTCTATCATCGGACATGACTTTGCTTTGTGTATATGTAAATTTATCCATCCCTTCGAGGATGGAGTGGAGTGAGTGATGGAGAAAAACTTTATTTTCTTAGTTAATTTGGAAATAGCGGCAGTGCAGATACAAAGAGAGACATCAATATCAAATCACAAACAAAAATTTGAAGAAAAAAATGTTGTAATGAGAAATGTCCACGTTTGCCTAATAAAATTTACAAATCGATCTGAATATACGCTGAAACTACGGAGGTACTTAATTCGGTCGCAGTTTTGTCCATCTGAGAGAGAACTCAATATCAAATATAGTGAAACCTCACAAGTTATTTATTCGCTCCAATTCGTTTGGGTAACTGTCCAAGGACCAATACCAACTTATATCAAACAAATTATGTAAACTATTACAAAAACACGGCAAAAATAAATTGATTTTTATTGATTTGGAAAAGGTTCAGAAAAATAAGATATCAGGATATTACGAGAAAGGTATATCCTGTCATTTGGTGTTCACCCTGTTAGACAACAGGAACCTAATATTTTAACAGCGACTACTCTGCCCAGCTCACATTTCAATCTCCCACTATAGTTGATCGTTGTCGACCCGTTACAAACTTCATTTAAGAACAATTCACAATCTAATTCACCCAAAATATCTTTGACAACTCCGGCAAGATGTTTCACAGTCCTGGAGCCTTCCTTCTCCACAACAAGCTGTTCTCATTTGTAAACTCACGATGTCCTATGATTCTGAAATGGGATCCTGAATTGGAAACAATTGTAGTGGGTTGGCCTCCAAATCCATCCTACTGGCTTTGGTATTTCAACGTGTTCATCGTCATTGGAGTGATTGCGCCGGGATCAAACCTGGACGCCATAGCTCATCTGGCTGATGTTGGAACACCCCACCAGATTATTAGCTGCTGCTCTCTGGCTATTAGTGTCCTGGTTTGTGGCTCAATACCAGTGATTATTGCAAATGGGACAACGCTAAACTATGCCATGTCAAACTTGAAAATGTTAGCGTTTCCCCATGGTAATTTCTATAACAAAATGTAAAACGAACAGGACTATTCTCATAATATCGACATTTTATTATGGTCTAAAAATAAAAGTATTTTTGTTAACTAAATTGTCACAGATGAGAAGGACCGGAAACAAAATGGGAATACTATTTCCCCCCAAGACAATTTCTGGAGGAGACTTGCCACCCTCCAAAGAATGAACATTAGGGCAATTTTTCTCCTCTCAATTATCCTTGCTCCTGGGTTCATCATTACCAACCTGGATCCATTTTCCTACACAATTCCGAACCTCTTTATATCTATATCCCGTCGTATGTGCCTAGCACATCTACGTCTCCTTTACCAGATTATCCAGTGCCATATCATTTCCGTTTTCGTAGTCAGCTTGCGAGTAATTTTATGCTTGATTTGTGTATTAGAAAGTTGTAGATTCTTCTCATTTTATTCCACAATGAGTATATTTTGTCTGGAACTTTCCCACAAGGCCGTTGAGCTACTTCAAGAAATCCCAGCTGGGATACAAAGCGACCTGAAGTATTTAAACCGATTCTCCTCATCCCAATTGACAATCCAAATAGCAAATCAAATTGTTTCCAAGCTAATTGCCATTTTTATGGGGCTGGGATTTATTATGATAATCCTCTGCAATGTACTCATTTTTAAAGCATTTGGGTTATTTCCATTTTACGTGCATTTGCAGATAACGCTCATTTCTTTGGCTTGTGGTTTTATAATGTTTATTTTATTGGCCGGATTGGCGGATGTGGAGCGGAGGAGCCGAGAGTTGATATTGAAACGGGCCAAGTTGTTTGCCTGGGGTGATGGATCTCATGTGGCCGGCAAATCAAGCAAGAGGGGTAGTAGTTGTGTTGCCACCCAAGCTATTAGTCCTTCGTTTTACTCCGTGGAATGTAAGGTAATCCGGAGGAGGATGAAAATTACAAAGCCCCTGACCTTCTCATGTGGAGCACTCTATCAACTTGAGAAAGGAGCCGATTTGAGTTTCTTTTATTACATATTTTTGAGAACGGTGGATGGTCTGATGCTGACAAGCTTTGATTAGTTTGATTTGTTGGGTTAAATGTATTCAATTAATTTCGACGTTTTAATTGGGATGTTCGAAATATGTGACAAGCTTGGTCATTCATATTATTGACATGACTTATACAAATCTCCTATATTCCGTTGGTTAGTTTAAAAAGTACTTCATAAGTGTACATAAATAAAACTCTATATATGTAAATTCGATTGTAAATTGAAATTTACAACTATTATGACTTGTTTAAAATATTGACATTTTGTTCACTTATTTCTGAAATTGACCTTACAGATATTCATTTCTATATCACATCATAATACGTAATTTCTTGAACAATTTTACGTCCAAATTGCCATTTAGGTAAAATATTGTTTTTTAAGCAATGGAAAATCCAAGCAAGTAGAAAAAAATATAATTTTGTTTTGTTATTCAATAAATTCGTTAATATAAAATTAGGACAAGAAAGAAAAATATTAAAATCAATGACGAAGCCGTCTTCCCTCGTACAATTGCAATAATATACATAATGCCATATCTGCAAAGGAATAACTCGCAAAGAGAAAATACTAAATACTAAATTTATATTTCTTGTGCGTAATGAGGTCAATTAAACTGATTATATTTTCATTCGCTCGAAACAAACCTATAAATCCTTTGACCTCGAACATCATTAATTCTACAAATTATATGTCAACACATAATATGTTGTTGAAGATTGAGCTCATCCTCTTCGATATCGCGTAGGTAGGCATTGGTCAGGAATTTTGGCTTTGTATGACACAAAGAAGATAAATAACCGATACTTTTTGCACGTACACACCAAGAAGTATATGGCTATGTAGACGAGAAAGTCTTTTGTTCTTACGATCAGAGAAAAATTAAAAAAATCAGAGAATTGTCCCTTCATCTTTTCAATTTTTACAACTACCAAGTTTAATTTCATCCACCTGTTAAATTAATCATTTTAAATTACTTTTGGCCAGAATCAAATTGAAAAAACTCCATGCCGGAATTGGAACAAACGTAAATTGAGTTTTGGCAAGACGAAGATGGGGAAGTGGGCATCAGTTCATTTATTATTGAAATATTGACTTTTTGGCTTACACTTCAGCCGGATTTTTAAGCAGTACCAAGTTGCATCAAATCAGAATTGGATCGAGTTTCTTTTATTACATATTTTTGAGAACGGCGGATGGGCTCATGGTAACTAGTTTCGAATAGTTTGGGTGGGGACAATGGTATTTGTCCTTCGGATTAATTAGGTTTAGTTTGGTGATTTTCCGGGGGTTAATCGATGAGACACATTGAGTGGTCATCATGAAACGGGACACAGATTACTTGAGTTGGTTAGACTTCCGTAATTTACCCATCCCCAAGGATAAATTTTACATTCACGGTAATATCATTTTTGCTAGACAATGAAAGTAAAATGAAATGAGACAACTCAAGTTAAATTACTGGAAACTGAGAAATAATTAATTTTACACACTTGCTTATGGAATAACAAATATTCCTATTAAATACCTTAGACATGTATATCATTTTGTTAGCTAATAAAATTGAAACTTAATATGTCGACTTCAGTTTGATTTCAAAATGGTTTTAAAAGTAATTGTTAAACATTTCCAGCGCATTAAACAATTGGATTCGAATCGGTTCATTATTACGTTCGTAATTGTTCCATCAATAGTTTCAGATATTCAAAAATCATTTATAGCATTATCAATTTCATCCAGTTCAGATAGAATTTTCAAAAAAAAATGTTCAGCTTTTTATTTTGGATGCCCAACATCCGCAATGAAATGTGATTACAATAAGTATTATAATGGAACCGAAAATGAATTTGAGATGATCGATTTTTTTTATGCATAATAATCATTTGGTATGCATTTGGTTAGATTCTGGTAAGATATTATTTGTATTGGCATGCAAATTATTTTTGAAATGGAAAATATATTCTTTATCCGTGTTATTTACTTCCCATATTTAACTTTGTCAGCAATACTTACCGCTTTTCCCCGAAAATATAATATTAATAACAATTTGCGTAAGCAGAAATTGGTTTCGAACATCAACTTGGATGGGCTGGGCAAAATTGTCTTCGCAAAACGAGTTAGGTAAAATATTTTTCTGATCTAGAACAAAAAGTAACTCAACCAGACTATTTTTAAAAAAATGTTTTGCAAAATGACATGACAGCATATTAAATAAACCTTTAAAGTCACATAAAGTTCTCAGCTCTCATATTGCACTAGAATGCTTTAAATGCTTTTTATCCTTTTAACTTTTGGCAACACCCTGTCAGAAAATGCGCATCGATTTTATCCGGATATTAGGCCCAACTTCTCGGCCCAACTTCAGTTGAATTTTATAGACCAATCCCCTCACATCAAAAAAAGTTAATTTGCTTCAAGATATAATTACTTCCACAATAATTCCATAATAATCTCAAACAACATTTAAAAAAATGTTACAAACGACGGAATCCCTCCTCCTCTTCAACAGGTTATTTCGACGAATCAACTCCAAAGCCCCCATGATCCTCGAATTGTACCCGACAACGGAAACAGTTGAATCTCAAGGAGCAAATAGCCCCCGCTACCGGCTCTGGTACTTCAACATGTTCATTGTTGCCGGAGTGATTGGTTTTGGTAGCTGCCTGGATGTCATCGCCCATCCTCAGGAAGTGAGCAGACCACTTCACACATTTTGTTGCCTGTTTGCAGTCCTATCCTTACTGGTTTATGGTTCCGCAGCAATATTCATAAAGAATGTGGAGTCCATCCAATGCGTTATATCGATGGAAAAGCGATTTCTACTTTCATTGCGTAAGTCAAATTATTTACCAATTGCAGTTAAAGGACAATATTTACCAATTGCAGTTCAATCTTCACAGATTTGTTTTCCTTTTTAGGGGATGATGAAGGAAAACCGACATCAAAATCGCTGGAACAAAAAGAGGAATCCTATTTGAAGAAGACAGTCAACTTGGACAAATTTGTCACATACGTGCTTGCCATTATCCCATTAGTTCTCGTTCCAGGAGGTATAATTATAAACAGGGATCCATTTTCATACACATTCCCAAAGTTCCTCCCCTCCAGAAGCATATGCCCTGGTTGTTTCGAGTCTTGCAGTTACAGCCTCTGCACCTTGGCAATCTACCTGGTAATTTTATTTTTTCGCATCATAGTCACTTCCATTTGCGTTGTGGAGAGTTGTCGATTTATGGCCTTGTACAAGATCATAATCTTGGTTTGCTTTGAGCTCCACTTTAAATCTCTCCAATGTCTGCAGAAGGTTCCTCCAGGGAGAAAATATGACGCGAAGTTCTTTAAATGCTTTGAATCAATCCAGTTAATTTTGCAGATTTTTAACCAATTTGGTAGCAGCCTGATTGCCCTTTACATGGGGCTGGGCTTTATTATCATAGTCATGTGCAATATCATAACCGTCAGGGGATTCTACCTCTTTCCATTCTACATTTATTTGCTAATGCCGCTCTTCTCTTGCCTCTTCGGATTGACCATGTTCTTCACCTTATTGGCCGTGACGGAGACGGATAGTCGGAGTGTAGCACTGCTAACTAAACGGCGTCAGTTGTTCTCGTGGGAAAGTAAACGGACCCAGCCACCTGTGAAAATCAGTATTGCTAACGGGCCAGCAAGTCAATCTATCTGTTCCGTTGAACGGAGAATAATCCGAAGGAAGATGAATACGGCGAGACCTTTGACCATCACATGCGGAACCTTCCACCCCCTTAAGAAAGGTTCCGAAGCAAGTTTCTTTTATTACGTGTTTTTGAGGACCGTGGATGGTCTGATGCTGGAAATTTTTGTGTAAGTAGGACTATCAACATAATGTATTTATTTATGTATACCTAATTGGGACTATCAACATACTCAAATTCTGAAAAAAATAAAATCAATAAAATCAATATAAGCTGATATAATTTTTCGGGTTTATGCTGACATGGTTCAACTAATGATTTAGCGAATATTTATTATCACTTAAAATAAGATAAAGATACCGTTGAGATAACTTTTATAAGATGGTATATGCGGTTACAGCAGAACCCAATCGCGGACACCACGATGCAACCAGTCCAGAGGACAAATACCTTTGCAAGTTTCCCATCCAGTTTAAGCGACTCCACCTCCAATTCCTCATCATCCTTCACATATGTGGGCGAGACCATCCTGGAGCGGTCTTGAACCCTCTCGGAAAACAACCCGCCTACATGTTCCTCCCTCCACCTTAAATAAAATCCGGCCTCCACCAGTCGAGTAAAGACCTCTGAAGCTTGTCACTATCCGGTGGGTAGAACCCTGCATATACCCCACCAGGATTTACCAACTCCTCCCCAACCCAACATCCCCGATGAGCCCCTGGACTTCCCCTCGTCATGATATGTTTCTTCAATATGTTAAGCATATTTGCAACGGCTGGCCACGAGCTTGCGTTCAAATGTTTGCTAAAGCCAAGCATGTTCAGAAACATTTGGGAATTTTGTTCAATAATCCCCTTGGCTGCCAATCTCTTGATTGATGCAATTTGGGGAAGAGCATTCCACTAATCTTTCCAAGTGGTTCTAAGATACAACAAGTTGAAATTTTTATTCACCACCAATGCATATCGATTTTCCTCAAGTTGCTCGAAACTTGAATAGGTTGCCTCTTCAAGGGGGCTTATCAGGTAGCTGGTGACGGAAGCCGAATAGAGGTTCACCAAAACAAGACAGGCATACGCCCAAATGACGACCAGGCCGCTTTTCCTGAACCGCCCCAGTCCAGTCTCCGAGGTTCCAGGGGTGAGGAGGATGGACAAGAGGATGGCCATCGGGAAGTGGTCCCTTCCCAAATTCAGTTTCAATCTGGAGTGTTCTAAAGTAGCAATGGAAATTATGCATTCCCCAAGACATATCCGGGTATATAGAGATGCCAATCGAATCTATGAGTCCAGAAATATAGAATAGGTCATCTTGCTTTTTCTGCTTCTGGTCGCAATACATGAAGTTGACTGGGTAGGAAAATCCCTGAACAAATCTGGGATGCTGTTTAGCTCCAAATCCCGATACCGTTAAGGGATGGTAATTGGTCGTATTGCTCTCGTTGCTTCTCCCACTTTCTAATTTACTACATTCCTCTATTTCAGCTTGTCTTCTTAGAATGAAGGGCACGGTCAGGATTGGGATGATTCTCGACACCAGCATGGGAACCTTCATGTCTTCGTTGCGATCGTGGCCACAAGTATCGTTAGCTCCTGAAACTTGGTTGGGTGGAACCGTTCACCACTGAGAGAAAGTGTGGGCGGGTTCTAGTCCCGGGGAAATCCCGGAGTCTGGGGTAATGTAAGAGACTGTTATCCACTATCCCCTTTGAAATGTCAAGGTACTCTAAAATTATCTTGTTAGAAACCTCCATTTTTTTGCATGGAGACTGAATTCATACATTGTCACCGACTGAGTTATCCTGTTCGTCTAAAGTCGACTTCATCAAATTATGGACACGGCCCAAACGTCTCCTACGTTCATAAAGTTTTTTTTCTCTAATATAGGTCAATTTATATTTCACTATTTCAGATTAGCCAACTGGAAATGGATTTTAGCGGAACATGTTCGCCAATTGCCAACCAGTATTATTGAAAGGTTGGACTGGATACAATTGACAATGTGTTTGTAGAATGACGCATTTAAGAATAAAAATATTCATGTTGAAACCTATTGTATTTTTTGTGGGTTGGGACGAATCGAAGTGACATTGCCTAGCTACTGGCCACACAAGCCCTATTCAGCAGGTTGTCCATAATTTATTACTACATTTATTGAATTAGATTAATTGATTATGAATGACTTCACAGCAAAACCCAAGTATAGATATTAGGATACAACCAGACCATATGATAAATACTTTTCCAATTTTCCCGTGCAGACATTCAGACTAATGCAGAACAAATGCAGACATAAATACCTATATGCAACTTTTCGCTTCTTGAGCCAATCCCGAGCATCAAGTGAAGTCAATTTAAATTTGTGTGTAATTTTCGGGTCTAATTCAAAATCGTGTGTAGCCTGCCATAATGGACAAAGTAGATATAAACATAGATTAATAAATTATAGGAGCAGATGCCATTTCCCATTTCATTTTCATAAGACATGTTCAGTATTGTACCATTTTCAACATTGGGCACTACGCTACGCGCCATAAAGCTAAAACATTATGATTATGTGACATATATATATAGCGACAATATTACATAATAATATGCAAAATTTCGACCCCTACAATAAAAATCAACTGGCAATCTGAAACTGAAATCATAGCTACTTTCCGATTAACTCATTTCCCTATCAGGCATCAGATAGTGTAGAACGGAATAAGATTCAATTCCATTTATCTCCATTTATTATCTAAAAATTTGATAATATTTTCGATCATCCCAGTTATTGGCCCATATCGAATTATTGATCTTTCTCTTATTTCCCAACTTGCTAAAATCCGAACTGGCAAGTTTATTCAACAAGAAAATATTCCTTTACATTTGTGGTTCGTGCAAAGGATTTATTGTCATGAGTTTAGTGACCGTTTGCCCTTTCAAAGCTGCAGAGCAATCCCATCAATAATATCCCAACCCCAACCAGTTGGAATATATTTGCAAAAAAAATGTTCTACACATCGGAAGCCTTCGAGCTCCAAAACAAGTTGTTCGGCTTCATAAACTCCCGATGCCCCATGATCCTGAAATGGGACCCTCAGAAGGAAACAATTGAGACAGGTTGGCCGCCCAACTCCTCCAACTGGCTTTGGTATTTCAATGTGTTCATAGTCATCGGCCTGTTTGGGATGGGGGCCTGCCTACATGTCATATTCCATTCAGATGATGTCGATAGACCCAATCAAATAATTTGTTGTGTATTGGCTGTCGTCATTCTCCTCGTTTGTAGCTCAGTTGCAGTGATCATAAGAAATGTGGACACGCTGATTTAGGCCACTGCCAACCTGAAGCAGTTAGCCCTTCCCTGTGGTAACCAAACTAATTATAATTTAATTTATCATTTCATTGACATTTTTAATTAGCATACCTGTCTTGTTACTTTAAGGAAACCCCGGTTATCTTCGGATCCAATGTTGGGTCAAGCGAAGGGAAGTGAATGAGCCCAACCCTTCCCAAGATATTTTCTGGCGCCGGGTGGTCTCCCTCGAAAAGACTCGGACTTGGGCCTTCTTTTTCATCCCATTTATTATAACTGCCGGATTTGCCCTCACAGACTTGGACCCATTCTCCTCTTTAATGACGTGGTTTTTATCAGCCCGAAAGGTTTGCCTAACTGTGGCCAGTCCCCTTCTGGTCCGAATCTGCGAGTTTTCGGTCCCCCTGCTTATTTTACTACTGCGGTTAATCCTTTCCCTTGTTAGTACAATGGAATGTTGCAGATTTTTATCATTTTACTCCACCATGGTCTTATTCTGGGCTGAAGTACTATTCAAAGCCATCCAGGTCTTACAAGGTTTTTCCCAGCCAGGTCATAATGATTTGGGGTTCTTACACCGGTTCTCTGATGTCCATCTTGTTGCGAAAAATCCCAACCAAGCTGTGTCACCCCTCATCGCTATTTTCATGGGGTTAGGATTCATTATCATTATCACTTGTAATTTGCTCACTTTCAAGGCCTTCCATGTGTTCCCCTTTTACATGTACTTGTTAATGCCTCTCTTCTCATATGTCACGGGCTTTATAATGTTTTGCATTTTGATGTGCGCCACGGAAGTAGACAGACGGAGCAGGGATTTACTTCGCAAGAGGTCCCAGTTACTTGCTTGGGCTGGTATGGGTGGGTCCAACTGGCGTGGTAATGTCAATTTTGAGAGGAAAGTAATCCGCATGAAGCTAAAATTTACCAAGCCCTGCACCTTCTCATGTGGAAATTTTTACCCGCTGGGACGAGGCTCGGATGTGGGCTTCTTTTATTATGTATTTCTGAGGACGGTGGATGGGCTTCTGTTGCCAATATTTGTTTGAAAATTTTCCTCTAATTTAAGTAGTTTATATCTGCGTTGGTATTACAAGCCCAAAAGTCCGAGCGTGTACGGAATGATATACTTTTGGTCAGCATTTTCATATTGCAATCATATAATTGGAGTTACCTACAGTATCAAGTTCCGTGTTGCGAAATTATACTCGATAATTTTATTGCTATAAACTACAGACAAGTTATGTTTGGACCATTATATTTGCCTATCAATAAAAATAACCCACAATAATATTCTCAATTGCAATTTAATTGTTACTAAAATTAGTATCATTTAAAGCAAGGGTGACCGTTCATACAATAGCGAAACATGACAATCGGGACTGAAACATTACCGGTCGCCAAACATATTACTTGGGCTCCAAAATACATTGGATGCATAATATTGCGTTTTAAAGTAATTTTTCTTCCTGAATTGGATGAAATATCATAAAAAGATAAATGATGCAGAGCAGGTTTTCTTTGTTCTCTCCGAAGATTATCGGATGATGATGAACAGAATTATTCTGTTCTTTATCATCATCAATATCATCATCCGATAATCTTCGGAAAGAGCAGAATTATTCTGCTCATCATCATCCGATAATCCTCGGAGAGAACAGAATAATTCTTTCCGCAGATTATCGAATGATGATGATGAGCAGAACAATTATATGTTGATCGATTATTATCATTCTGCTCTTTGGGAAGACTATCGAATGATGATGTGATGATGATGAGCAGAACTCCTCATAATCATCCGATAATCTTCAGAAAGAACAAAGAACCAAATAATTCATCTCATTATCGGAAATCCGATTATGCAGAATAATTCTGATGCTCATCATCATCATCATCCTACAATCTTAATTTCCGTTCTTTCCTAAGATTACCAAAGATTATCGGTTGAGGACGAGCAGAATTATCATCTGGCATTGTAGGAATAATCATTATAATGATCCGTTTGAGTAATCCAGAAAAATTCATTCGAATGCTAATTTTAGCTTCTACGATTATGTCTTATATACTTACAATTGTTAATAGGGCAAGCCCGACCGGTCTAGGGGTACAGTTGCAGTTCTCAATATGTTTTCTTCGGTTAGTTCTTGTCTCACGTTCGAATACATACTCCATTTGATAGTCCCACAATGGAAGATCTTTGTTAAATAAATTAAATGACAACAATTTTATTGGAGCTACTCCCTTCTGCTGAGAATGAAATTTATATTTATCCAATTCCAATTATATCAAAAACAAAAAGCAATCTACAAGGAAAAAAAATTGAACAGCATACAGATATATAATCAAATTCCAGTTTCAATTTGAATTAATGCGAATTTTTTTTCAATTATATAAAGCATTTTATATTAACCATTGGTTGGCCACAATTTGAAAATAAATTAACTTTGAAAACCCAAGTAAATTTAGTCTTACGATTAGTTAGAGGATAATGTGGTCACTGCAACACTCCCTATTAAACAGCTTACCATTCCAGATTCCAGCAGTTCCGAGAGTAATTTGTCTGAATCTGGTTCGAATTTTTTTCCGACAACACTCTGCACAATGTTGCACAGTCCAGGAGCCTTCCTGCTCCATAACAAGCTATTCGTTTTCATAAATTCCAGATGTCCCATGATTCTGGAATGGAATCTTAAATTGGAAACAATTCAAGTGGGCTGGCCCCTAGATCCATTATACTGGCTTTGGTATTTCAACGTGTTCATCGTCATTGGGGTGATTGGGACTGGATCAAACCTGGACGCCATAACAAACCCGAGGGATGATGGGCGAGCACACCAGATAATCAGTTGTTCTTCCCTGGCTATTATCTTGTTGGTCTGTAGTTCAGCGTCAGCACCAGTGATTATTGCACATGGAGCATTGTTGAATTATGCTACGTCAAACTTGAAGCAGTTGGCTCTTACCCGGGGTAATTCTTTTACCACATTTTACCTAAAATATTTATTACCAGTTATTATTTAGGTTCTTCATTACTATCATTACTAAAATAAGAATAACTAAATTTACTAAATATTTTCAGATGGAAAGTCTGCTTATGTCAATGACAATTTCTGGGAGCGACTGGCCACCCTCCAGAAAATGAATATTTGGGCATTCTTCCTAATGTCAATTATCCTTTTCCCGGCCGCCATCGTAGCCGGCCTGGATCCGTTTTACTACTCGCTTCCAAAACTTCTAGGATCCCGTGGATTGTGCCCGGCAGAGATCGGCATCATTTCCCAGAATTTTAGCTGCCTGCCAATTTCAATTTTTGTACTAATTTTACGGCTAGTTTTGACCCTGATTTGTGTCATGGCGTGTTGTAGATTTTCCTCATTTTATTCCACAATAGTAATATATTGGTTGGAACTGATCAACAAATCTATTGAGATACTTCAGGAAATTCCAGTTGGAAGACACAGCGACCTTAAATATTTCAACCTGTTTTCTGTCAATCACTTAATCATTCACATGCTGAACCAAATTGTGTCCAGGTTCATTGTGATTTTCATGGGTCTAGGATTTATCAGCATGGTCAGTTGTAATCTACTCGCTTTCAAAGCATTGGACTTGTTTCCATTTTACGCATATTTGCTATTTCACCTTCTCTCTTGCATGGATGGGTTTGTAATGTTCATAGTATTATCCGGCGTGGCGGATATTGAACGACGAAGCGGAGAAGTGATTTGTAAACGAATCAAGTTGCTTATCTGGGGTGACAGTTTATGTGACTCCCTATATAATAGTAAGTCTATCAAGAAGAGTACAACTAATATAAGCCAAGCTACCAGTCCATTATTTTATTCGACGAAGGGTAGGATAATTCAAAGAAAGGGAAAGGATCAGACTTGAGCTTCTTTTATTATATATTTTTGCGGACTATGGATGATTGAAGTGGTTGAAGAAGTAAAATTTGCAAATAAAATAGAAATGGACAATGTCCACAGTGGACAGTCCACTACTAAAACGCTTTAATGCGTCACCAAATGAATTCACACCAGAACCCAATAACAGACACTAGGATGCAACCAACCCATAAGATAAACACCTTGGCTATTTTCCCACCCAGCTTGACTGCACCCACCGGCAATTCCTCATCACCTTTCACCTTTGTGGGTGACACTACGTTGGAGCGGTCCTGCACTCTTTCGGAGAACATGCCGCCCACGTGTTCCTCCCTCCATCTCAAATAAAATCCGGCCTCCACCAGTCGAGTAAAGACCTCTGCCAGCTCGTCACTATCGGGTGGGTAGAACCCTGCATATATCGCACCGCCATTTACCAACTCCTTCCCAACCCAGCATCCCCGACGGGTCCCTGAACTTTCCCTTGTCATGATATGTATCCTAGCTTTGTTAAGCACATTTACAACGGCTGGCCACGTGCTTGCGTAGAAGTACTTGCTAGAGCCAAGCATGTTCAGAAACCTTAGGGGGTTTGGTTCTATGATCCCCTTTGCTGCTAATCTTCTAATGGAGGCAACTTGGACAGGGGCATTCCGATAATCCTTCCAATTAGTTCTTAGATAGAGCAAGTTGAAATTTTGAGCTACCAGCAAGGCAAATCGGTTTTGCTCAAGTTGTTTGAAACTGGAATACGTTGCGTCTTCCAGGGGACTTATCAGATAGCTTGTGACGGAAGCCGAGTAAAAGTTTACAAAAACGAGGCAAGCATACACCCAAATCCCCACCAGCCCACTTTTCCTGAACCGCCCCAGTCCAGCCTCAGAGGTTCCCGGGGTGAGGAGGAGGGACAGGAGGATGGTCATCGGGAAGTGGTTCCTTCCCAAATTCAATTTCAATCGGGGATATTCTAAAGTGGCAATGGAAATTATTGAGTCTCCGAGGCAGATCCGGGTATGGATGTCGATTGAATCTACGAGACTGGAAATATAGAATGGATCATCTTGCTTTTTCTGCTTCCGGTCACAATACATGAAGTTGATCGGGTAGGAAAAACCTTGGATATACCTGGGACGTTGTGAACTATAATTTTTATTTTTAGCACACCCCACCATTTCGGCTATAATATATAATCCCTGAACAAATCTGGGATGCTGCTTGGCTCCAAATCCCGATAAAAAAGTAATGGGATGGTAATTGACCGTGTTGCTCACGTTGCTGCTCCCACTTTCCAATTTACTACACTCCTCTAGTTGCGCTTGTCTTCTTAGATTGAAGGGCACGGTCAGGATTGGGATGATGCTCGACATCACCATGGGAACCTTCTCGTCTTCGTTGAGGCCGTGGCCACGAGTATCGTTAGCTCCAAATACTTGGTTGGGTGGAACTACTAATGATTTGTTTACTGCTTGGGCAACCAAATTATTCAAAATTATCGTCGCTGACAGAAAGTATGGACGGGGTCTGGTCTCATTCCAGTGGAAATCCCGTAGTCTGGGGTAATGTAATAGGCTTTTGTCCACTATACTTTGGGAAACGTCAAGGTACTCTAAAATTACTTTGTTGAAAGAAACTTCCATTTTACATGAATACTCAATTTATACGTTGTCGGTGACTGATAGCGAGTTCAGACCTAAATGTCAACTGCGTTCCCCAAGTTTGTTTTGACTCATATATGTCATTTCATATCAAGTAAATGCCAGCAAAATGAACTTCTGTAGCATATAACATCCATCAGGCTTTTCCCGTTTTATGAATTTGGAAGTCATTTTTATATTAGTGTTGAATAGATGCATTACGTGAATGAAACTGAGTTTTTGAATGGAGCATATTTTTATTGTGTGTAAATATGCCGCACATACGCACTTAGGTTTGTTTGCATGGAGTTATATTCTTTAATGTGCTACGATTCTTACGAGATATTATCAAGTAATACAAATAAATTCACTAGACTTCCAAAGTATGACATTTCTCTTTCTTTCCCTAATAATATTGTAACAATAATAATAACTTACATTGGCAATAACAGTGATCATAATCATCACAAATGAAGAAAAAATTTTACAATGAGATATTTATACACTATCCAACAAAATTTATCGCTCTATCTGAATATAAGCTGAAACTATGGAGGAATAATATTCATAGTTATGTAGACCATAGGCACTTGGAAGGAATTAGATTAAATTTAATTTGTGTAAGTCAAATCCTTACAAACAACTTCCTACATGAAATTTAGCATTTGATTATACACGACTGCCAGCAAGTTAATTCGGTCGCAGTTTTTTCCGTCCGACAAATTTCCACTCGTTCCCTTTCGTTTGGGTAACTGTCCAATAGCAGCTTATACAGACCAAATTGGGCCCCGCACTATTTGGCCTATCACTAATTGACGCTTCTAGGTGATTAACCCCCCCCGGCGTTTCCCCCTATATACATTTATCCCCTTTGGTACTTCTCCCCCTAGGCGTTTCCCCCAATGTGCTTCACCCCCTAGGTGTTTCCCCCTTGACATTTCCCCCCTATTTCTTACCCCCCTTCTCACAAATAATTCCAATAATTACTTGGTGCTTTGAAAATGAGCATTGTGCAGAAACATTTGAATATAGTATATAAAAATACCAAGTAATTGTGAATTTTTAAGGAACAAAAGTTGACATTTCAAGCCACTCACAAGGCAAAACATTATACATATCATCACATTTTACAGTGCATATTTCAAGAATAAAATGTTTAACATTAAATTAAATATTCAATGTTAAACATATATCATAGACTGACCTCAGATTTTGACATAGGCTGACCACCCTTCAACGACTAAACATTCGGGCAATTTTTCTCATCTCCATTATTCTTGTCCCTGGCTTCATCATCAGCAATCTGGACCCATTTTCAAACACAATTCCCAACCTTTTTGGATCCCTTCGTTTTTGTCCAGCGGGGACTAGCCTCCTTTCCCAGATTATCCAATGTCATGCCATTTCCATTTGCTCAGTCATGCTCCGAGTAATTCTATCCCTGATTTGTGTCACGGAGTGTTATAGATTTTATTCCACCATGGCAATTTTTTTTGCTGGAACATGTCCATTCATCTACTTCGGGAGATCCCAGCTGGGAGAGAAAATGATGTGAAATATTTGAACCGATTCTCCTCCGCCCAATTGCTATTCCGAATAGTCAATCAAATTTTTTCCAAGTTAATTGTCATATTCATGGGACTGGGATTTATCATCATAGTCATTTGCAATCTGATCACTTTCAAGGCATTTAATTTGCTACCATTTTACGTGTACTTGCAGGTACCCCTTGTCTTTTGCCGTGGGCTTTGTCATGTTTATATTACTGGCCGGGTTGGCGGATGTGGAGCGGAGGAGCCGAGCGTTGGTGCTGAAACGGCCCAAGTTGTTTGTCTGGGGTGATGGATCTCCTTTGGCTGGCGCGTCCATCAATAGTCCGCCATTTTACTCCCTGGAATGCAAGGTGGTTATCCGGAGGAAGCTGAAAATTACCCAGCCACCGACGTTCACATGTGGAACATTCTATCCACTTAAGAAAGGAGCCGATTTGAGTTTCTTTTACGACATCTTTTTGAGAACGGTGGATGGTCTGATGGTGACCAGCTTGGATTAGTTTTGTTTTCAATTAATTTCTTCTTTTTGCTGGAGATAATCTTGTAATATGTGACCAGCTTCATCATTGTTGAAATAGAATCTGCAAATTGCCGTATTTCCGTTGATAAGTTCAAAATGTAATCCGTAATTGTACGTAATTGGCATTCCATATAAACTCGATTGATGTTAAATTGAATGTTCCAAATATTAACGGATTTATTATGACGTTTAAAATATTGAATTTTTATTGACTTACTTCTAAAATTGACCTAGCAACATTATGCCCACATATCATATATATATATATTTAATATAAATTTAACTGGAATTTGGTTTTAAAATTCATACTTTGTAAAATAAGTTTCAACTTGAAATCATTAATTTAATTAGCAATTTAAAATTCTTCACTTTGTAATTAATTTTAGTTGGATATCATGAATTGTTTTTAAAATGGATAATTTTGTATTTATTTTGGTTTGGTAAGAAATACAATCATCTTGCGGTTGTTTTGATAAGAAACGAGAAGACCAATATGAACGATGCCAGGGAAATTTAAATTTTACTTGGTGAACAGTAATAAGTTTTTGGGTTTGTTGTTGATTTTTTGGTTACCATTTTTTTGCCTCAGCTTCATCAAAGAAGGCGTAGCTAAACACATCATTCTTTTAGCCAAGTGCATAAAGGGCCATTTGTCGTCTAGTGCCATATAGGAGAGTAGAAAGAAGAGGTATAGTCTCTAATTTTGACGAAGGAAACAGAAAAATCAATAATCGATAATATAATTGAGCTATGTATACGGGCAAATATTATTTATTATATTAGCTACATGGATGTAATAGATTATTTAATTACATAAGCATTTACCAAATCATTCTCGCCATCTTTTGCAAAATGGAAGATCATTTACCAAATCAATAATAGACTACTTAATGCAATAAATCCATTGCGTAAAATGTTTTTTTTAATTAACAAAACTTGACAAATGTGCAATCAGAAGTAGTTATTGCATATGTATTAATATAAAACCGAAATTGGTTTTGAGAAACTGATTGAAGGAAATCGATATCCATTTAAGCATAATTAAATCATGCACTTTTACATATACATTCGGTTAAGATATGTTAGTTTTTTAAATGAAAAATATTGGTCATCTCGTTCATGTTTTGAACTTTTTTTTTATTTAGGATAGACCACCCTTTATGTAATCTACCCGAGTAAAATTAATACATTTCTTAACTTAGTCAGGTTAACTTATATCCATTCCCGAAAAAAAAGTAGCAATGACAATTTTCGTAAGTACAAACTGTTTTCGAACATGAAATTCGATGGGCGGGTTAAAGGTCCTTACGAAACGAGTTTGGTAAAAAAAAATCTGCTCAAGACGAACAAGTAAATGTCGACCAGAATAATGTTATCCTTTAAAGAAATGACTTTAAAATGTTCTAAGCGTTTAAAAAAAAGTTACATTGCATTACATTCGAGTATATTTA
Source organism: Pseudosinella alba (assembly GCA_034700485.1). Taxonomy (NCBI): domain Eukaryota; kingdom Metazoa; phylum Arthropoda; class Collembola; order Entomobryomorpha; family Entomobryidae; genus Pseudosinella; species Pseudosinella alba. Next base: position 19,391 of record JAQIXQ010000688.1, read on the forward strand.
AAAAGTTCCGATCAATAAAAGTGTTCAAAAGTTATTTTTCAATATCGTTTATACCATTGGCAAAAGCCTAACCAGAATATTTTGTGCTAGCAAGGAATGGCTTTAAATGTTTTTTTATCTGTGTAACTTGGACAACGCCCTGTTAAAACAATATTTCCTTTCCATATAAAGCTGATATGCGCCTTTTTGGAATGCATGTATGTATGATTGCTTCTCGCTTCAGTTGAGCGTCATGTGTCAATCCCCGTACATCATGTGAAGTTAGTTTACTTAATTTGCATCGAGATATAATTAAAATTGCAATTTCGTGCTGATTCCGAATATAACATCGAAAATCGTCGCTAAAGGTTTCAAATTCTTTACATCGGCGTCTTAAGTTGTTGTTCCTGCGGCCACCTTAATACCAATAAACCATCTTTTTATACTAACAGGACTGGAATAAATTAACACAACTGCTAACTCAAACTCAATCAAAATGCTGCAAAGTCCTGACGCATTTTTGGTCCACAACAAGCTATTTGGCTTCCTGAACTCACGATGCCCCATGATTCTGGAATGGAATCCTGAATTGGAAACAATCCAATTTGGCTGGCCCCTAAATCCAGCCTACTATTTTTGGTATTTCAATGTGTTCATCGTCATCGGAGTGATTGGGCAGGGATCAAGCCTGGATGCAGTATCACATCCAGCGGATATTGGCCGACCCCACCAGGTAATCGGTTGTTGTTTCCTAGCTATAAACTTCCTTGTACGCGGATCTGCTCACTTGATTATTTCCAACGGGGGAATGTTGAATTATGCCATGTCAAACTTGAAGCTGGTGGCCGTCCCGAGGGGTAATTATCATATCAACTTGTACAAGCATTATAAGATAAAGTAGTTTATATCGATTTTGTATTACTAAATGCATGCACGACTAGCCTAAAATGTAACTCTATTTGTCTCAGAAAGGAAAACTAGTTCCTACGAAGACAATTTCTGGAGACAGCTCACCACCCTTCAAACAATGAACATTTGGGCAATATTCCTCGTCCCGAGTATCCTTATTCCGGGAGCCATCATTACCGACCTGGACCCATTTTCATACACCATTCCAAAGCTGCTTGGATCCCGTCAATTTTGCCCGACAGGGATAAGCATCTTCCAGAATAATATCCGTTGCTTTGCAACATCCATGCCCGTCCTAATTTTGCGAATAGTTTTAACCACGATTTGTATAGTGGAATGCAGCAGATGGTTGTCATTTATTTCCACCACGGTAATATTTTCGTTGGAAATGATCCACAAGTCTATCCGGATGCTTCAGGAAATCCCAAGTGGGAGACTAAATGATATGAAGTACTTGAGACGATATTCTGAAAATCAATTGATAATCCAAATAGTGGAGCAAATTGCTTGCAGGATTATTGCCATTTTCATGGGGTTAGGTTTTATTATCATAGTTAGTTGTAATATACTTACTTTCAAAGCATTTAACTTGTTTCCATTTTACTTATATTTGGTAATTCCTTTTATTTCTTTTGTTGCGGGGCTTGTCATGTTTATCTTATTGGCTGGTATTGCGGAATTGGAGCGGAGGAGCCGGGTATTGATTTCTAGACGAGCCAGGATGTTTGTCTGGGGTTCAGATATGGGTGGCCCATCAAACAAGAGGCGTAATGCTAGTATTGTCACAGAAGATATTAGTTCTTCCTTTTACTCTTTGGAATGTAAGATAATCCGGAGGAAACTGAAAATTACCAAGCCATTCGTTTTCAAATGTGGAACATTGTATTCAATTACGAAAGGATCCGATCTGAGTTTCTTTTATTACATATTTTTGAGAACGGTGGATGGGCTCATCGTAATCAGTTTTGACTAGTTTGGGCGGAGTAAAAGGCATTTGTATGGATTATTTTGGTTGTCATGTTCTGGGATATGGGTCAAATGAAACACAGAAAATAAATTAGCAGAAATATTTGGAAGTAAAACCAACTGGGAAAGTGTAACTTAAATTACTACAAATATGAAATGCTTACTCTTTCCATAACGTAGAAGATATAATTCCAAGATATAATTTACATTTGGCATTCAACTTTTTTAAATGGAAATATTTAGTAATTTCAGCAAAAAAATAAAACAATTCGTAGTCCGGTTTACTTATTGATATTCCCCGGAATTAAAAATCAATGTAATAACATACAATTCGGGTAAACAGAAATAATTTTCGAACATGAATTCGGATATGCATGATAAAATTGTCCTTACGAAATGAGTTTAATGGTAAAATATTTTTTATCTTTCTGATCAAGAAGAAAAGGTAACTTAACCAGGATATTTTTTTTTACAGAAATGAGTTTAATGTTATTCCAAACTTACAATGCAGCATGGGTATATAAAGGTCTACGGTGACATTCATTTCTCAGTCCCATTAATATTAAGATTGTATTAATATTTTTCCGATCGAAACTAATTTCCATTGCTGTAGGTACATTTTGGCAAATGGCTAACCAGAATGTTTTTATTCACAAAATGGCTTTAAATGTATTTTCTCCTTTTTTACATTGGACAACGCCCTATCAAATAATGCGGATCCATTTTATTCTTTCCACGTAAACTTGATATGTGCCGCCATTGAATGCATGTATTCATGAATGCTTTCTCCGTGCAACTTCTACCTTCCGTGACATTAATTCAAAGACGAAGACGTCGTTGACGTGACCCTGATAAGATGCTCCGCGACGCCAAATGAGTTCACAACAAAACCCAATCGCAGACACCAGGATGCAACCAGCCCATAAGGTAAATACCTTTCCAATTTCCCCACCCAGCTTAACTGCACCCATCGGCAACTCATCGTCTTTCACCTTCGTGGGTGAAGCGTTCCTGGACCCTTTCAGAAAGCTGCCCCCCCACATGTTCCTCCCTCCACCTTAAATAAAATCCTGCCTCCACCAGTCGAGTAAAGACCTCCGCCAATTTGTCACTATCGGGTGTGCAGAAGCCTGCATATATCCCTCCAGGATTTAGCAACTCCTTCCCAACCCAGCATCCCCGAACAGCCCCTGAACTTCCCCTTGTCATCTTGATATGTTTCTTCGCTCTGTTAGGCATATCTGCAACGGCTGGCCAAGAGCTGGCGTAGAAATATTGGCTAAAGCCAAGCATGTTCAGAAACCTTTGGGAGTCTGGTTCAACGATCCCCTCCGCTGCCAATCTTTTGATGGAGGAAATTTGGGGAGGGGCATGGCAGTAATCATTCCAAGCTGTTCTTAAATAGAGCATATGAAAATCTTTATCTACCATCAAGGCATATCGATTCTCCTCAAGTTGGTCGAAACTGGAATACTGGAAACAGTTCAAGTGGGCTGGCCCTTAAATCCAACCTATTTCCTTTGGTATTTCAACGTGTTCATCGTGATCGGA
>JAQIXQ010000689.1:0-22794 GCA_034700485.1 Pseudosinella alba
GGGCCTACCATGGAATGGGTTAATATAGCGGCTCGGCATAAGGATGGACCTATCTTAATTCAAATGTTTATAGGATTGTATACAGGTAAATATTATGCGTAAATAGAGAGATGATGTTGTTGATGAGGGTGATCATGATGATGATGTTGATGGGAACGAGGAAAAATAAGAGATGAAAATGAAAGAGGGAGAACCCCCACGATGCGGCACGATGCCCACCAAAGACGCTAGACTTCCCACGTGGAAACGTTTGTCTTGATCGCTTGATCGTCCACCACCGTTCTTTTGATTCTCCAGAAGACGAGAAAACACCTATCCGAAATCCAAACCACCACCCTTTTCAAGGTGTGTTATGTATGTATATTTTTTTCTGGGATTGTTGTTCAGTGGAAACATTGAAACATGCATAAAATCGGTGTGTGTAATGGCATATTTGGCTTGGCTGGTGATAAGAGTAAGATATTTAGACAGGGGATGAGATGACTTTATATAGAAGAAATTGAAAGGGAAGTTGGCTACATGACTTCTTCTGGTCCAGTGAGTCCCAATTGAAAATTGTTAATAGAATCGTAATAATAGTGACGTTGTCGCTCGGGCTGGTGCTGCTGGCTATGGCTGATGCTAAGAAATAAGTTACCTTTCTTCACAATACCAAGTATTATTACGGCTATTACACACCTTTTCCCCTTGTATAATTTCATTTCTTGGAGATGAATGCATTAATCATATTGCAGAGAGGGACAAAAAGGTTTCTAGTTGGATTGCTTCCAGTTCCACCGGCAACATGATATATGAATTTTGTTATGACAGGATGAAATCGAATCTTATTATTTCCTTGCCCATGAAAAATGCATGAGGAACCATGAAATATACATAATGCTCTCCTCATTTATAATAAGATTTCCGCTAATTTCGGCATTTTCTTATACTCGCCACGGCCACAACATAATCACATTATGTTTCCCCTAACTGACTTTGTAAGTCAAGTTAAGTGCTGGGGCAGTGCTCTCAATCAACTAACTTTTGCTACTGGTTGAATATAATTGCTGACGGTGCGTAATTTAAGTTTCTAATGGAATACAATGCCATTTAAAGAAAGGCTGTATTATAGAGAAGGAGACTATTTCCCTTTCCATGTAACAATTTCCTATATTGTTTTCCCTCATTTCCCCAACGTAATTAAGTAAAGTAGGTATATCACTCCGTATTATGCAAATTCTCCAGTTGCAGTCCAGAAAAACAATGCATGAGAGTTCCTTACGCAGCTTAAATGTAATGGGATATTCTTCTCTCCTTCCCTCCTCTCCAGCTCCACCAAACCAAAATATAAATCAGATTTATGGCTCTTTTGAGCGTAACCAATATTAATTACGCTGGAGCATACCAACAGGACACTCCATTGTTTGTGATAAGTAAGCGGAATTGGTGTAGGAAAGAAATTAATATGGGCTGAGCATTGAACCTGACAAGTTATATGACTACAGCCGGAAACATATTATATCTTGGGAAATAATAAGAAGAAGGACCCCAACAGCCAACCAGTACCAGTCATCCATATCTCCCTTCTTGCTTAACCTATAATAGCTAATAGGTGCACTGCACGCACTATCGCTTCCTCCAAACTTTGTAGTCTAACCTGATTCTCTGGAGTTGGCTGGCTTTGAGAAGAAGATTTTCGGGGAGAAACATGTTGATGCATACAAGTCCCAACTTTCCCTTTTCTAGCATAGCTCGAGTAAGTAGGGAGTTATCCATGTGTGTGGTACCACTAATTAGCCAGCCTTCTTAATAATTTTCAATTTACTCCTCATTCCATTCCGCTCAATCGTCCCTCCCCCTCCGATAAGAACGTGAAATGAAGGGGAACGGCCTTGGGAATTTAAAACCGGCTTGGCTACAATCAGATCGGGATCAGGAAGCACCCCGTGATTTTTAAGACTAAAGACTAATTACTTCACTTACAATTTATACATTTGTCTACTTCCATCTTTTTTTATCCGATAACTGATTGGTTGTCGGTTTAAATAAATGCATCGGAATAATATAACATGTGTTTTGTAGCCTCATTGTTGGCATATTCCATAAATAAATAAATATTAAAATAGTTGAAGTTGTTGATTTAGCACTCGCACTCGCTTACCTGATGCTATTTTTATTCGGGGGAAAAGATAGAGAAAAACGAATTATTATTTTTAGCTATAAATATCACAGTAAATGGTAGCAACGGTCAGGGTGGTATGGGCCGTCGTAATTACCTCCAGGAATAAAAGGAATATTAGATGGCCCTCCAGCCAGCAGGTAACATCAAATTATCTAATTTTGTTTAAAAAACCTAACGCATTTGGAACTGATGGCACAGAAGGGTGTCCATCCGTGTGTTCATTTCATTTCACCAAAAAATACATCTACCGTTGCTTCGTGCGTGCATGTGTAATCATAATAATTTTCCTAGAGATGTGTTCTGGCAATCAAGATTCAATAGGGGGAATTTTTACCTACATGAAAGACTGAAGAAAGTGAACTAACCTACCTACCTACTCTTTCTCTCTCTATCGCATTGCATTTGATTGGGATATGAAATCGACCTTGCTTCCAGCAAAAATGGGCTGGTGAGAAGTAGGTTTGAAAATTAACGTTCAAAATTGTCTAAAAGTAGGTTCCCTTTGCTTGTCTCTTGCTGGCTGTTGGCTACCCTGAAGGTATGAAAATATAACGTGAAAACAAGCAAAAGGGGTAGTGGAAGGCAGTGCATAGGCATTATCAATTTACATGATGAAAGGTAAAAAAACGTGCTCTTTTTGTGTATGAATATGAGTATGAGTAATAATAATATTTTTAAGGGTCTCTTCCCTTCGGTTATGATATGATTGCAAATGGTGGGCTTGCTTCGCTGCTCGTCAGCGTAATGAAGGTAATGATGATGATTGTAATGGAAAGTGAATTGAGTTGCTTCCCTTCACATCTTTGTCTTTTCTTTTTATAAAGATGTTCTGTTCTCAGTCTGTACATCAAAGTTTGGATGTGCTCATTTAAAAGAAAATTAATGTCTTCATGTGCTTTCATAGAGGAGGCAATTTTTAAGCAGATGGCAGATGTCACAGGATCTCCCAGTTAAAAATAAAATTACATAGAACAAAAAAATGACTAAAATATATAGTCATTTTTTCTTCTTGGGACTGTCAGATTCAAAGTTTAATCCCAAGGAAAATTATTGCATTTTAGAAGAATGCAAATACACAGATTACAAAGTTTTTATTGCCATTCCTCAGTCTTTAATTTACTTTTACGGCTGACTAATTAAAATGGATTAGGATGGATCAACGTATCAATTAAAGGATTTCATCAGTTTCAAACTCAATTTGCTCCTAGTTGAAAAAACCACGTTAAAGAAATATGCCACGGCATACCTATTTCTATTTGCTTTGCGAGAATCAGCATCATAGTTCTAGTCACTTTATTCAATTTAGCATAAGAAGGCGCAATCAGAAACTGATGCTGAAATAATGCCAAAGTAAACAATAGCAAAAAAGGGGTATAATTGGTATCTCCATTCTCACGGCTAATCTGTTGATACGTTCAGTATGTATGATAGGGTATAAAAAATCCTATTTCCTTTTTTGCAACTTAACGCACATCAACTGCAATTTTTATTGCATCATCATCCTCATGATTATCATGCACTATGACATTTTATGCCTTGGCATAACGAGCTGTGGTATTTAAGGGATTACGGATTAAATATATGAATGCCTCAACCTTAATTCCCTTTCACAAGCAATTTGCAAGATAAGTGAAGAAACAATAGGCTATATATCTCTCGGTAAAAGAGTCAACACGTCAACATGAGTCAGTCAATCAGTCGTAGAGAGAGAATCCCCCTCCCTGCATAAATACTATACTGAACTGAAGCTATAAAATAGGCTTTGAAGTCAAGACCATAATTAACATTTAAATTGAAAGAAAAGTCACCTTTCATTTCAGTCTGAGAGGGGGAGAAGTCTCTAAATTTTGAAATGAAAAGGAAAGCAAATGCAATTTTCTTATATAATTAAAGTATTTTGCTAAAGCTGAAAGAGGACCATTAGCTCCTTTTATGATTATTTTACTGCCTTAAAAGAATGCCTTCCAGCCAGATCCGATGACTAGGCTGAGGAGGATGATAGTCAACAGAGAATAGTTATCTAAATGGCAATTAAACATGGTTGAATAAGGCTCAAATGCAATAATACTAAAAAATCTTTCTTGCAATATAAGATTAATGTACAATGCATAGTTTATGCTGGAGGGAATTTCTGTGACACCGTCCTCACATATGGGCTGATGCAATGGCCACCATCAGCATCAACAACGCCAAAATTTAATGCAAAAAAATAATACAAAGGAGCGGGCTGCTTGTAAATATATTTTGATTGAGTGACAGCACCCCCAATTCCGAATTAAAATGGAATCATTAGTGCCAATTACATATAGTAAAAGTAAGGTATATAGACGTTTTCCCCTGTGCTAATTAGGAAGGCAATCTGAAGGAAGCTATAAACTTATATATATGATATAACCCTTGCATGCCCATGTCATACAACTTTAATTAGACCCTTTTAAATATTCTCCTCAGTAGTCATTTACAATTTGATATGGGAGGTTTAATGACCACTTTTGCATATTATAATAGCTCGCCGTAGTTATGATATGATGTAAGATGTAAGCAAGCAAGTATGTTTTCAAGATTGTGTCCATCCATTAAGTTCAATTTAAGGCCTTCGAATATATTTTGCATTTATGATTTTATGCAGAATGCATGCACAATTAAAGTCCTCGCATGGCATTCTCAAATCAGTTTGGTATAAATAAATAAATAATCAAAATCTGAGCTGAGACAATTGGCTTCCTGCAACAAAGACGCCCACACGTTAGGTTTTATAATGCTTTGTTGTGACTGTATAACTGCTGAATAAAATGCAGATAGGTACAATGTCAGCATATCATACCCGCAGAATTTTTCCGTGGACATATTTGACTTAAACTTGATGTGTAGCTTGTACCCGTCAAAAGCATTCCTAAATCCCAAAAATAGTCAAAACATTCCCATCTGCATGTTGCTGCGTCCTCTGATCTGTTGTTTGACAATATGATTAGCTATGCAAATGTCTAAAAATGCGTAATGTCCATAAGTAATGATGATATACTGCACTCATAAAATGCTATATTTTTCAGATACTTTTTAAGGGAAAACAATGAGGCTTGTAAACTCGCAAAGTTGACATATGACGGTAGATTTTTTCTCCTGCGAGTCAGCGAAATGTGTGTAGGCAGAATATATCGCATCATAACATGACTTATCCATCCGTAAGAATTGTAATGCGTCCATTTTTCACTCATCTGTCCGATTACCATTATGAAAAGCTAATAGGAAAATGCAAAAAAAAGTTTCATATGCTAGGCATGGGCACCAACGAGGGAGGAAGACAATGGGGATTGTAAATTTTTTTTTCTTCCCCGTCATCTCCAAATGATGATTCAATGAGAGGAGAGCTGTAAAGACAATGGGAGTTGTCTACTTTTCTCCCATTTAGCAGTGGTATTAATATGCATTATCCTTATCCTCCATACTCAATTCTCCATGTATGCCTACCCTCATCTTTTGATCTTTTTGAATTCGACTTGGACTTGGTTGCACGGATGACCTAAGCTCTTCCACCCATTTATGACGAGGAGGCAAATTAGCACTGGAAATTTATCTCCACTGTCATAAACTGAAAACACCTCACTCTTTCTTTCAACTTATTTGCAAGGGAAAAGTACGGCCCAAGTGGAGTGGATAATGCTGTGCGGAGCCCTATTATTTTCTTTAATACTCCTCATATTTTATTTCTCCTAGGGAAAGGAGCAGTGTTTCTTCTACATGTGTACAAAATGCTACTTATTTTTCAACATGTGTACTTTTTTTTACTCCCTTTCCATATTTGGCAAAGACAACACTGCTTAACATAAAAAAGCACTTGGACTGCAGCGCACAGGCAGACACACACAAGACGAGACCATGCAACTTGATTTTCATGAGAATGGAATGGAGAGAAGAATCAGGCTGGGAATGGGAATGCTCTCTTTCTTTCCAAAATGATGATTACTCCTTTTCCTCCCTCAAAATGATGATAATAATGAGAATGATATGGGGGGCTGTGAATGTGAATCAGTGAAACGAGTCCATAGTCCATACTCGGCCCTTTGGGTGTCCTGTCATGGACGTGTCATTCAACGACCCAATATGTCATTTTAATATGCTTGTAAATATATAGTAGGCTGGGTCGTAAAAAGGAAGAAAGATGAGGGAGGGGGAAGGAAAAAATCTTTTGGTAGGATGCAATCCATGATATGATATGAAAGGGTTAAGATAATGGGAACAGGATTAGGATTTTTGAATATAGGATCACTGCGCCTGGTGAGATGAGATGGGAATAAATAAATTAGTATTTTTTTGCATTCCCTTCGCCATCGCCATCGCCGCACAAGTAAAATCTATGGTCTATTCTTTAGATCCACAGAAGGATTTATGGAAATGGGATTTTCTTCTAAAAAAAAGAATTTTTTATGCATATGGCCAGTTAGGTAATAACAATGATGACCAGGAGATGATGATGATGATGGCGATAGCATAATATAAAATAAGTCTCGTTGTACTTAAATAGAAGAATAAGTTTTTTTTGCATCCTCGTATAATCTGGTAATATTGCTAATATAGACATTATTATGGGCTATTTCTTACTCTTGGTCCAGCTTGGGCTTATGACTTGATGGGCTTTTGAGAGCGGAGACGGTTTCTACTTGAAATACTCGTGTGGTCATCAGTTTTTATGGTAATTGCCATTCCATGTGATGGGGATGATGATGCTGATGTGATGAACTTGAGGTCAACAGCGGAGTATAATAGGGGAAAATGCCGAGGATGTGAAACAAAAGGGAGAATTTTTATTATGCAATTATATTATATTGGAGGACGTACGCTGGGCTAATAGCTGGCGTGTGAGAATAAAAACGTTTCAAAAATTTTTGATCGTTTTACTTTCATTGGTGGTGGTGATGATATGATGATGATAATGAAAGTGGAGCTGTTTACAAGATTACAACTGTTATTAAATGTGATGATAAAGGGAAGTGTCATGAATATGAATGATATTATTTTAGAGGTAATTTAATTTTTGTTTCGGGTGAAATGAAGTGTGAACAGAGATAAAAAAAAATAAGCGTAAAAGGCCGAATGGAATATGAAATTGTTCGTGTAAGGCCGAACATGACTATCTACCAGAGCGACCTCTCATTTAAATATTTGTTTGGGTTGGGAGGAATTGAAATTCTTTTACGGAAGTCCCTTCTGTTAAATTGATATAATTTCAAAAGAATCAACCTGGTTCTGGTTCTGATATGATTCTTCCTATCTCTAGTGATGTGATATGATGACACGTACCTAAATGCAAAAATTAATCTACAAATCTACATCGTCATGTTCTGCCTTGCCTGAGCATTGCAATTGCTAACCAGTTCATGTTTGAGAGCAATTGAATAAAATGGGTATGGGGAATGGTGAGTGTGTGTAAGCAAGGAATGCTGAATGAGTGCTGAGCTGACATAGTTTTCCGTAACATTTTTTATGCGAACATGACACATGACATGACATTGGATTGCCACAACAGGTTGTTTGCATTTTTGTTGATTACTTCAACACACGAATAAAAACAATAAGATGAGAGGGGGAACACACCCTATCAACCGTGTACATCCACCACCACCACCACCACCACATCATCATCACATTACATCGACCGGATATTTAGGAAAGCATGCAATATGTATAGACCTTTGCTAAATGCTGTATACAATGAATGGTTACAATTAAACCGTACCATGTTATACATCCCCAGTTCCCATCGTATTATCATCGACATAACCACCACCCTCACCCCTTTTATTCCCTAGCTAGAATTGTTTAACATGTAATTTCACATTTTGCATGTATAGGTAGGTAGTGGTGGCAAATAAAAAAAAGGTATTCCATTTCATTTCTATTCATTATTCTGGGATTTTAGAAGCTGAAGGTTCTGTGTGTTACCGAATATTATTTCGAGTGTGGACTGTTGATGTGGAGGAGGATGGAGGGGAGGACAGGAAGTGCTGCTATTTCAATTCAGCTCTCGAACTGACTCCAATCAAATGGGATGAGTTGAGCCTGTCTGAGTGACTGAACTGAAATGAGTTTTAGGGACAGGACCATTTCCTGAAAGCAATGATGCGCTGGTTTTTCATTGTTGTTGGGAAAAGTTTTGGATGACTGTGCTGTGGTGTTTGTATGCATACCTACATATACCTATACCCATGAATGCTAGAAAGTTTAGAAGCGGTTAGGGAAACTCGTCGTAAAAACCGAAACTCCAAAAATTGTTTTGTTCTTTTAGGTCAATGTGAATTAAAAAGCTGGCTAATTCAATAAGAATAAAAGGAATATTGTTTTCGCATGGCATTGCCAAAGCCAAGCCAAAACGTGAGAAAGCTTGTTTCATTCTTTTGACGCTTTGAACACCCACAGGGGAAAATGCCTAAACATTGTAAATATATATAAAGGTAGGCTTGGCTAATTTAATATGCGCCAAATTACAGGAGAAACTAAGCAATAAAAACCACTCGACTCTTCCCTCTTTGACAATAGAGAACCTGTATGTGTGGTTGTATTTATTTTTCAAAAGAAAGTTGGTAATAATGAGTAATAATTTCTCTCTCATTTATAATTGAATGTAATGTATTTTCTTGGAGGATTATTTATATGATAGAAAATACTTGAGTTAATTCAGTTCATTTCATAAATTCAGAAATTGCTGGGTCCATTGTCTAATGTGAAAATGTAGCCAAATATTGATTCTTTCAGGAAAATAGCTTTAACTAGTCGAAATATATAATCTATCTAATTAATCAGTTAATTTTTCAGATACTCTCGACTTAGGATCTGAGGTATGCTGAAGTGCCGGAACATGAAATAAATAATTTTCCGTCGTGGGAATAAGTAATTGACCAACTCACGTAACCCAAAGAAATGATCCTTGTCATTTTTATACAAAACGTGATTACATAAGCACAAATCATTTCCTAAAAGTACGCGCCATGCCATCATATATAAACATATATTTATATTTATATGAGGGATGATAATACGAATGACATAAAACACGCTTTTATGCTTCATATCATATCCTCGGATATTCGGATCCATTGCAATGCGTTTAGTTTCTCGAATTTCCTTTCGACCTTTATGATTGTTATTACAATTACAATTACTACTACATATATACCGAACCACTTTGGTGGATTGTATATTGAAGTGCGTGTAGTTTTTTTTCTGCAGTGCAATGTACACACTAAGTACGCACTTGATTTATTTTAATGGGCTTGGAGCAGTTTTCTCCCACTCGAGTCGTCTTCTTATTTTCTTCTTCGTTCACATATCCAATGGCTCGGCCAAAACCTAGCCCATGCCTATCCCACTACTACACTACCCACTTACTAACTTCATTTAATAAACAATCTGTGTGCAACAAGATGAAAATATTATGAAAAGCCATAGGACCAAGACCAGCTACCAGCGGAGCAGGAGGACCAGTGCTCAATAAATATGAAGATACTTACTGCTGTTTGCTCTTAGAAGAAAAGAGCTGAAATCCACATAAGTCATGCGATAATGCCCTCCGAGCCTTATATAATGGGGCGAGAGAGATATGAGATGAGTATGAATATAAACATTACGTAAGATTTTTATATTGTTGTCATCATCATTCCTGGGCAGAGTGGAAGTAAAAGCTTATGGGAGCGATTTTTTACTTTTGGGATGGCTCGTATAGTTAGTAGAACTGTGAGGATTATATCGGCTATACTTATATGAGGAGAAATTCTCAGAGAAATGCTGCAAAGTTGTTGGAACCATTTCCTTCTTCCTTTTCCATTTTTCTGCAAGTTTGAATGGAGAAATGAAATTCTGTTCACGGATAAAACTTCATGGTTTCTTTTTAGTAGACAATGATATGATATTGCTAGTCAAAGGGGGGGAAACAAAGACAAAATATTGAAAATTCAATACCCAATGAAGAGATGATTCATCCTCCGTATCTGGAATTGCGCAACAGAATGGACAAGATATTTAAAATAAATTCCTGTTCTCTGTTTATATAATTAAATTACCTAAAATGCTTTCTACAGAATATGAGTGCGCCATGCCAGAAATTCAATCAAGAACATTTCCAATTTCAAATCCCGTATACATATTCAGCAATTATGACGAGTGTAAGTAGAGTGCACTACGTAGCGTAGGAGGAACAAAGCACAGAAAGAAAACAAAAAGGTTTTTTTGTTTCAGAAAAGGTATTTATTTTATGTTGGGAAAAATAATAAAACCAGCCACTCCAAATGTTTTAGTTATCCAGGGCAAAAATCTCTGGATTCTTTTCATAATTTCAACTTTTTGCCTCGTTAGCTACATATGTGAAATGTGAATCTGGAGAGTGCCTTATGGCTGGCATGTCTTATTGGAACATTTACTTTTTTTGTTTCAAGTAAAATGCAACAAATATCCTTGTAATGTACAAACAAGGTAACTTGTTAAATATTTTTTGAATTCTTTTTGTCTGCTTCTTCTGGATGTGTGATACCCTTGTCAAGAATGCCATGCCATACAAGAACAACGAAGTAATGCAATACGAAGTTTTTTTTTCTCTCTCTCTACTTCCACTTCTGGAGTTACTATAAAGCAGACTCTTTATGTAAGGAGGAAGATTAATCCAGACGTTTTAAGAGGGAAGCCATTAACAAAAATCCTTACTTGAAAGTTGGAGGAAGAAGTGATGCGATAATATTCCATAATGGCAGACCTCACTCGAAGCTCTCATTCCATATCCATGCATTAAAAATTTAAACTCAAGAGAGAGTCACATGAAATGAGCCCAAACCACGTGCATATTGTATATCCCTGTATTTTTATGTTTATGAAGCAAATTGAAATCTGCACTTTAAAACGCCTCCATCTCCATCTAATCCCAAACGGGTGGGAGAGAAGATGCAGAAGCTCCTCAAAATATCTTTTTCCAAGCCTTAAAAAACTCCCAAGCTGACTTTTAGCATTCAGCCTCAGCAACTTCATCTTTTCAGGGTGTGTCACGTAACATTACACAAGCACAATGTCCAATCATAATAATAATAATAATGGGAAAACATCATCATACCATTCATACCGGGATACACGCATAAAAAATTAATCCCTCCGCGAAGATGATATTTTTTTCAAAGAAGGATTTCATCTTCCCTCCCTGTCCCTCCGATTTTTAATAATGAGAAAAAAATCCATCCTGACAAGTGGTTTGCTAGAACTTTTGTGACAGGAACTGTCAGCCTGGCACCTTCTCAACTTTTTTAAACACTTGAGCGGTTGACGGAGCGACCTCTCTAAAAGCTCTAAAGTTATGTTGGAGCTCTTGAGTCTTCATATTTTTGTTCTAAAATGCTCATGGTCGTATCGCCATCATGATCTCGTAAAGCATTTTTTTTTTTAGCATACTGGTGTTTATCAAACCGAGTAAATCTTTCGCGGATGGATGGCGATCAAGATGAATATCGGAGAAGAGAAGGCCGAAGAAAAAATCATTTCCAGATATGACACGATAAGATTATATCATCTTCCAAATTATATCTTGTTGTTACAAACAGTTATTTTATTACTGTGCATAAAGTATCAGTATCAGCACTTCACTCCTCCGAAAATGTATGAATCTAGAAATATTTTCGTTTTATCTCTTTCCTTTGTCGATACATTTTCCTCTTGCATTTTACATGATGATATTGATATTACATTGGCCACGATTATATTATGACAAACATGCCATATTCCTGATTTGACATGAAACCGAGTTTGGCTCTTGCCAATAATGCCAACCCTAAAAGAAAAAAGTTCGTTTTTGGTGGAGAAAATGAAATGTTGCTTCCACTTCATTGCTGTATCGTGTACCGCACCGCTCTACCGAGGACACGGAGGGATGTCAAAGCAATCAAAAAAGAGGAAAAGAAGAAGAGAGCTCTGACAATCTATGATTATGATTATGTTCCTGGGTTGAGCTGAACGGAATGTATTTACCAACTAAATACATGAAGTCTGATAATTTTTCTCCCCTTGTTGTGGATCTGAAGTGATGATGCATTATCATAAAAGAAGTACAAACACATCACAATTCATACATGACAAAAATTGTTATGGACATGCATACATTATAGAAGGGGAACGCCACATGGTGTCGGGTCTCTCAAGGAGGGAATGTTTTGATATCCGTTTTTCCTCCTTTTCTCCTTCATGGACTATGTATGATTTTTTTGGGGGAGTATTAATGCAGATTTTTGGTTGAATTGAAGTAGCTTTGATCAAGCTTCGATATAAAAGATATACACGCATTATGCGAAAAATCTTTATCATCCCCATCCAAAGTGTAACTTACCCTTTTAACCGGCAGACAAGAAAAATATTTAAATATGTTCCGCACTTCTCTCCTCTCCAAGATGAGGATGATGCTGATTTTATAAATCGTGAAGTGGATTTTTTTTCTTCTTAAAAATGCTTTGCTGGTGTTAAGTTCAAAACTGGTTCTTTTCCTCCTCCGTTTTAATAAAAGATTTTTTACTTTGATATTGTTGTTGGGAGAGCGAATATAATAGAATGGGTCCAGCCAAAATCCCAAAGCCAAGCCACTTGAACTTGGTAAAGATATTTGCCCAGCTCTTCCCATTAAGCCATATATTCATCTTTTTTTTACTTCTTAAGAAAAAAAAACGGATAATGTTCATGCACCTCACCTCACCCACTTCACTTTTATGTAGCTAATTCAAAGAAAAGCTGCCACATCTACATAGATACACCTGGTTAAAGGGGGATAGAGGGAGATAAGTAAATAAAGCTACTTTAATAAATAAAGTGAGCTTAGGTTATCATGTACCAGTCTGGTTAGAATCAGAGATAATTAATGCATATTTTATATTGTTTTTATGTATTGGTTGTTGGGGCTTGGTTGAAATTTGAAAGCCAACTTCTTTCTATCTCATCTCGGGTTTAATGCCTTTGTTGTATAATAATATGAGGTATGTCGCCCGGTTTCATATGAATTTCTTTTTTATTTTATTTGGTGAGTGGATGGAAGAAGATCTTTACTCAGGAATGATGATCTCCTCATGATAACGATTATAATGTAGTCATCTTATTTTGTTCATGTAAAGTGGATAACGAAATAATAACAATGGCAAAAACATGTTCAAAGTATGCATGTTCCTCCTTTGCAATGAACATGATCATGATATGATGAGGGTAAAACATAATATGCAAACAAAATGTAAGTAATCACTAATCACATTTCATCTCCTTGACTGGACATACGCTCCTGCTTAAAACAATACCAGAGAGGATCGGGTTGAAGGGATGATTATGATTATTGCTTGGTTTTTAGTGGTTTTGGTTGTCTACCAGCAGCATTAAGTGGTAGCACTGTTCAACATTCCAAAGTAAGCATAATATTTTATTTGCAGTTCGCTGGTAGATTTTTTTACCCAGGCAATCGAAATCAAATCAGAGATCCTAACTTGATGATAGGTATGAATGAGTACGTGATGCTGGTGAAATTATTGGTTTCGTTACCAGTTTCTCTGAGGTTGAGAGGGTGAAGTTAGAGAAATATGGAATTTATCAATCAATCGATAATGGGGAGAAATAGGCTGGTTTTTTAAGCGTATCGTCGTGGTTTGTCGAGCTGAAGGATTGTGGGTAATGTGAGCGCCCTTGTCAAATTATTTTGAGATATGTGAATGTAGACAACTACTAGATTATTCGTAAGCAATTGTGCGTCGATATATTGTCTGGTTTTTTTGGGACACCATTTCTTGCAGTTGCAATTAGCATATAATTAAAAGATTAACGATAAGAAGGAATTAATTGACAAAAGTACTCATATTGGTAGGAGCTTATGAGGGGAATGCCATGCCTGTCACTTCCATCCCATTCTTCACAGGGAAATTAATCAACATCAATTGAATACGTTTTTAGCACACTCTAACAATGTAGAGTGACGCTGGTTGTATGATGATGTGGCAGCGCCCACAAATGAAATACCTCTCTTGTCAATTTAGATCAGTTAAGACAAAGCAATCATTCTGACTGAAAGAATTCTTTCGCCATTGCATCGGATTGGATTCCCATTAGTATCCTTCAAGGATAATACAGCGAGCGAGCCTCAAAGTGACAACAATTATGACTAGTCCTCTCTCACCCAATAATCAAGTCATAACAATTGAGTCAGCCTTATCCTTCCCTTGTCTTAACTTGTCACTTGAAAAATCACTCCTGCTTTAATTGCATTTTTGAGCTAGTCAAATCAAATTAAGAGGAAGAATAATAAGTTGTTAAAATGTGCATATAGTCGATAGTCATATAGATGTAGTCATCATCATGATGGTGCAGTAACTTAACTAACTAGATAATATGGAAGAGTCCTGTCCTACTACAAGTGTGGCTAATTGACATAATGAGGAATTTGGAGAGTTGCACATGCACACACATCAACATTCTTTTTTTCCCCTGATGGAGGCATGTGCGTACCAGGACACTTATTTACTCATTTTAATTACCAACCAGCCCAACTCGGGCTTATCTTTAACAAACATTTATTATGCTTTTGTTTAGTCAGCAGCACAGCAATAAAGAAATGCGTATTTGAATCCCAGAGGATAGGAAGAATGCTGAAGAAATAATAAATTTGACTTTTTATCTTGGTATTCAAGGTAATTAAGTACAAGCCTACTAGCAAAATAATATGTTCATGTTTGTGCAGAATAAATATGCATAATGTATGTAATATGTACATACAACGATTTAGTCTTTTGCCCAGCCAAGGCTTGATTTTTTTCAGCGTTTTTTTGAAGGTGTCTTGTTGCAGGAGCAAACTTTGTATGGTAGTTTTCTACTCATGTTAACTTGTTGACAGCTCGAGCTCTCAAGCCCGAGCAAACATAACAGCTCCCTCACGTCTCCAATTTGGATTTTCTTCCAAGTTCGCTGCTCCTGCAGTAAGAAACTCGGATTGTTCAACAATTCAGAAATGCAATTCCCTTTTTATGAAATATATATATTCTCTCGTGTGTGTGCCGTTGTGTGAGTGGAGAGTGTGATGCGTAAAAGTTTCAGGATCCAAATCGAATGAAAGAATGAAACAGGCGTGCATGAATGCAACGGAATTGTCTAAAATGCACAAAAACTTAACCCTTTTTCCCCCGCTCATGTTGTAATCCTATTATATTTTCATGAAATGAAATGCTGCAAAATAATTTTGGCTCCAACATCAACAACCCTGCACCAATATAATTTTCAAATCAAAATGAATTTGCATGGCTGTACCATTATCACTCTTGATGACTTGATGAAATGATGATGCTGATGATGATGACCGTGTAAAGTTAGTAAAAGAGCAAGAGAGAGATATAGAAATATCAAGAAAGTCTGAATTCTGAAATGGAAACAAAAGCATCAGAGGGAAAATATTGTTGACTTGATGTTGATGTGGATGATTCCTTTTCAGCATTTCAATTCAAAGCTACACGCACATCAACACTCGAAAAGTTGGAAAGCGTATTTTTTTTCTTTCGTTTTATTAGACCCTCATCATGATGATGATAACCGTAATAATAATATTATAGCACAAAGTTACAAACATCAGCCAAAAGAGCAATGAATGACTGCATCTGTAACGAAACAATAATGTTCAATGGGTTAGTCTCATATAAGTAGTTTGCAAGACGAGTTGAAACGAAACCAGGCATAAGATTCAAAAGGGAACATTATATCAGTACATACTCGAAACATTCACCAACCACATCATCACATCAGCAACAAAACGGTAATAATAATAGTAAAGTAGCAAAAGAGACGAGAGAGAGAAGGGCAATAACAACCAGAAAAAAAAATATAACAACATATCAAAACGTGAGTAATAAGGAGGAACTGAGGATCTAATACCATGAAATCAAGTGATAATAATAAATAAAATAATACACAGCAGCATGAAAAACAAGTTAGGAGAAGAAAGGAATGATAAAAAATCTTCATGTAAATGTGCACGCATCCTGACAAAAAAAAGTTTGAAAAAATAAAATAATATTTTTTGATATGCCTTCCTTCTGCGTGATGTTAGGATATGACATGACATGCCTATATTGCTTTGTTGTTAGGTTATGCAATGGTGATGGCAATATAATAATACTGACTGACTGAAAGTCACTTTAATTTTGGTCTGGTCTGGAGTCAAAAGTAACTAGAGAGAGAGTCCCATCATAGCAGTTGTACTTATTTGAAACATTAAAGGAAATAGCTACATACAAGAAAAATTAAAATGTCTTTCTCTTGCTTCCTTCCTTCCACTCTGACTTTGTGAAGTTTCCACAATTTGTCTGCATTTTTCTTTCTTTGTCATTCCATCCTCCAAATTAGCTCATTGCATAATGTGTAACTTACCTTGTATGAAGACATTGAATTTGAAATGTGCTGTACCAGAGACGAGACATGGATTTATGCGCTTGTCAACCGGTAATGATACGCTGAAAATGTAATGAAGAGAGAATAAATATATGCATGATGCATTTTTGTGTACGAAAATAAAACAAAGACAAGTGAGAATGAGAGGGAAGATGAGAAGCCTAAGTTGTGTTTCAAGTAACATAATCTGCTTATTGTTAAGTAGAGGACTCACACGTGTAGAAATCCAATGGATATATTTTTTACGCATTAATTGCGTAAGGGTGGAATGAAGAGTTGTCTTTCTGGAAGGCAGAGAAGGGAGAGAGAAAAAAAATTATCCATCTTCACACTTTTAGAAGCCATCCATCTGGATCAAAAGTCAGTGAAGAATTAGCTATCACCGGAGGAGAGGATGGAAGGAATGCAATATGCAATCTTCTTGCTTCAATGGTGAGCCAGATTACATAACTATGTACAGGTGTAGAGTTGTTATATAGCTTGTTCCCTTTTGAAGGAGGGAGACGCACACAAACCCATCAAAACATGGCTTATTCAGCTTCCCAGGCAAAAATAATATCCCCTTCGTAAAGTAATTCCTTAACCATTCATACAAATAAGCTGGATATTAATGGCCCCGTCAAAACTGTGTGGTGGGAGATGACTCAATTGACGCCCCTCTGCAATCAGTAAGCATTTTTTGCTTTCGAACTTAAAATTTTTTAGTTCATTTTTTGCTCCTTGCATAGAGCCAGGCCTTGTAGAAACGAGAGGGAGTAGCGATATTTCAAAACGGGATGGCTGATAATGTGCTTCCTACTTCTCTGGATAGGAGCTTGTTGTACAAGCGGTATAAAAAAGGAAGTGTAGACGACACAAAGAAAGACAAGACACCCAAAATGACAAGGATCCGACGACATGTTGTATTCCATATCAAGCAAGATTTTTTTCATACTCACACGTGAGAAACATTTATGAAATCGTATGAGTTTATTCAGTAGGATGGATGGATGGAGGATCGAATATTAAAATGAGGCTGTTTCACTTCTTCCCATTTTCTTACCTCTTTTTAGATATTTTTTACATGATCCTAAGAACGATGAGGATGATCCTGATCATGAACAAGAACATCATCATCTCATAAAGTGCCTCTCAAACAATTTTTCCCCAGATCTTACGCAACTTAACTGATTTCATATCCTTTATGGATGGAATATAGCTTGATATTATTCTCCTCTCAAGTTAAGGCTTACACAATCAATGTCTCTGTCAATCTTCCTTCCTTATTCAAGGGGAATATAATATAGCTTGTACCATTCAGCCAGAAGAGAATGGGAGTTGGATTGGAGATGAGCGGCTTTGGCTTGGCTTATATATCGTTCTTAAGGTACAGCGCATATATGCAATTGGGGACTGACTGACTTGAAGGTTCATGCAAAAGCTGTCATATTCTTCCGAGAAAAAAGCGGCTGCTTTTATGCCCAAATTCACAATTTTCTCCTTGATTCCATTATGCATGCATTATATCCGTTAGCCGGGGAGGGAGAGAGCAAGAGCAAGGCTAATGTCTCGAGTCGATCTAATATGCACGTATGAATGGATGAACAGATCTGGGAAGAAGCCTACCATATAATTCTGCACACACAGGTAGTATTAAGTAAAGTGTATAAAAAAGGGTCTCATGCAAAAAAAAACATATCCAAGACAAGGATAAAGACGGAAACCGTCATAAGAAGAAAGCCAACCAGAGCGGGAGTTGTAAAGCCCAGTTTCTTTAAAAGAAACGGAAGGGGAATATAAGATTTCTGCATTCCCTGCACACATGTCTCTCCAGTGTCTAATATGCTGAATATGTAATGTAATGTGATGCAATCACTTTTCCCTCTCTCTCTCTCCAACTACCTACGTGCCTCCCCCTCATCCGGTAGATATACAGGAAGAGAAAGTAGCAGAGGCAAAGGAACCCGGGATGGAGTCGACAGCCTTTCTTTTTCCCTTGGAAAGTGTATATCCCTTATCCCATCCCATGGATAAATATTGCACAAAACATTTTTCCGACTTGGCTTCCTCCTTCCCGGGAAAAAATAGAAGGAGAACAGAACCAGAGAATTAGGAAACAACAGTGGTGGTGTGTGTGTGCCCTGAGAATGGTATCAAATCAGAGTCGGGCCACTGAGCTTTCATTCCCCCCGATTCATTCAGGATACAGGATGTGGAGAGAAATGGAAGGAGAGAGAGAGGGAGATGTCTCCTCTTCTCCGGTGACATCTCAATCTCTAGCGGTGGCTGGCTTTCCCCCATTGTTATTCTGTTCAGGGTGTTTGCCACTGCGCCACAATGGCTACTTATACTGCTCCCACCACCACCACTCACTCCTTCATCGCCAATAATAGTGCAATTTTTTATAGCTTACGTGCACAAAGTACGCATTATTACTATGATGGTGATAGTGAGATGGTGGATGTGGCAGAACTGAGAGGAGGGATTATTAGGGATAACGTTGTACAAGCATAATGCATTAGCTGAAACACAATCAGTGACGAAAATCAAAATCAAGTTACATATGAGAAGAGGAGGGAGATCATACTGGCAAATAATGGACTGGGACTGACAAATGATATGATATGATGATCAGAGATTTAATGTAATGATGAGCAATACACTAATAAATATTGCATATTGTTATGATTATTGCAACACATAAGCTGCGACATAAAAAGTGAATTACTGATTCAATCCCAATCTCTCAGCTTAATACTGCAATATCATATCAATATCTCTGCATCTTTTATTAGAAAACTCGGGTGAAATAACGCGTAAAAAGTGTTATGCTTGTCGTGTGCGTGGGAGCGTAAAATAAATAAGTAAATATATGACTATGGCTGAGTCGTTGAGTGACATATTATGCAGAAGACGTGTTCAAACAGAAAGTAAGCCTCCGAAGAAAGAATCTTGGGACTTGGGAGGGATGCTGGTGCATTGGATGCTGAACAGAGGGATTAGGCACTTACTTTAGAATGAATGGGTTATAAGTTCAAAGCGATACTTAACTTTAGAGTAGGAGGAAAAAGAGAAAGAAAAATATATGTCCATATACAGAGGAAATGGGAAGTGGAGTGGAGGCAACTTCTCATTTCATAAACACGTTCGTTTACTTGAAGAAATCGGGGAAGCTTGTGTCACTTGACACAATTTCCACCCTCCCCCGTGCCATTTCCCTGTGCGGAAAAAATAAAAAAGCGTCCTGTCACGAACTATCGCACCAACGCAATACCAAAACCAACCCAGGATGAAATTCTTGCTCCTACTTTAGCAACTCCAATCCAAAGTAAACTGGAGAGAGAGAGAGAGAGAGACTACTACTGAACTGATTTTTCTTCCTGGTCACAGTTAGTGGAGCTCTCAGAGGAAGAGAAGGGAAGCTGTATATAAATAAATCGAAAAAAAGAAAGGAGAGATTTCTCATGGTTCATTTACTCAGAAAATCCTCTCCCTCTCTCCGCTCTCTCGGCTTCGACTTCTCTCCTTCGTGGGCATGCACGAAATAAATGCATCTTTTGAGAGAAAGAAAAAAATAGGACAAAGGAAGAGTCGTTTTCAGTCCTCGTCACTGCTGCTCCTCCGCCGACGCTACTTCTGTTTCAACTTTGTATTTAGTTCCTACTTAAGTAGACCGCAGCTCTGGGAAAAAAGTGTTCGATGCTCGTGATCAGTATTCCTTCCTCATCTGTCCTTACGAGCACATTACCATTAATTTCCTGCACGTTTTTATGCAAATCCCAGAATGCGGAGCGGTTCCGTTGCTGACTTTTGCGATTATTTTTTTTGTTTGGGATGGGAAAAGTAGTAGCTTCCAGCTGGGGACATGAAAGAAAATAAAAATCGGGTAGAGAGAGAGAGGGGCACACACCCGCACCAGCACATCATTATCATTATGGGATGAGCAAAGTTTAACCGGGTGACTAAATGACAAATAGTCAAAGACAAGAAGTTAAATTAGTTTCTTTTCGCCAGGATGTGTCACAGAAATTAAAATGGGAATAGATAAAGGGAAGAAATGATGCTTGCCAATATGGGAAAAAATCTTTCAGGTTTTGTTTTTCTCCTCCTGAAACTGACTAGACTACGGCTTATATCGAAGGTCTGTTGTTGTTGTCTGTGGGTCACTTCACTTGCAGAACCGCGGCCATGCCACTGTGGCATTTCATTTCATCGATTTAAAAACATGTTTAATTTTTACCTACTACGAAATGCACTCAAGAATGTGCATGCAAGCCGAAATGTTGATCTGGTCATCATCGTCCGTCCACTTTACCAGTTATCGGTTGAGTCCGTCGATCAACCATCAACCATAATGCAATCCTGCAGGACATGCATTCGCTTGCTGCTGCACTTCATGTAAACATTTATAAAAATCCTGAGGATATGATCTTGATGAAAGTGTATTGATGAAGTTGTCTTGTTTACTTTCCCCATGATCAGTGCAGTTCATCAATAGAGTGAAGGCTTCCATTCAACACACTCTCGAGCAGGATGTTTTATCATCGATGAAGAGGAGAGATTATGATTACTGCTCAGTACTCACTATTATTATTACTATCTCTTCATAACCAACTTCAATTATGAGTGAAGGATGATTTCAAGTCTTTCGCTTCTTGTTTCATCAATGAAGCCCCAACAAAAAAAAACTGACAGATACATGGATATAAACGTACTCAATCGAGTACAAGCATATCCCTTTTTATGTCCGTCTTATAGCAAATAATAATGAAAGGTGCCTTCAGGCTGTCAATAATCCATTTAACAATGTACACATGCAGTATAGACAAGCTAGTTCATATTTCGCAATAAGATTTTAGAGACTGCCAATAATAATGCGTGCCACTGCCACTTCAACATCATATCATAATCATCATCATAGAAGGGTTTAGTGAGATTGAAAGGTATTTATGTATTCATTATTAGATCCTCAGCTTGGCTGGTTATGATGTGATGAGAAGTTTTAAAAGTTTGCACATACAATGCATTTAATCGATCGATAAATATTGATATTTATGATGAGATGATGATGGTGCTTATAATAAGACTACTTTTCCTTTTGTGAGTCTACCCGCTCTAGGGCAAATAATAATCATTTCATTTCAAAACTCATTTCTTCTGTCAAGTTTGTGCTTAGGCTTAAGCCTTTGGTTCATTGTGAGAGGGGAGCAGTGAACAAGCTCTGATCATTTGATGAATGATTATAATCATGATTATTTTTACAAATGTTAAATCCTCATTTATTATTATCATCGACATCTCTCATCACTATCACCCTCTTGGATCATTCATTCTAAATTTATTTTGCTTATGATGATGAAAAGGTGAAAGGGAAGGAATGAAAAGGGATCATGATCATGATCATCATAGCTTGAGTTAATCATTTTCATCATCATATCAGTCCATTATGAGAAATTGAGTTTTAAAATACATTTTCTTCTCCTTTGTGAATGTCAAGCTCCATCTTTAAATCTTGAGTGATTCCAAGACATCTGCATAATTGTGCATAAAAATACATACAAGGGTAAATTGTTGCTTTATGAATTCCCTTTTTTTTTCTCTGTGGATTCCCCTGAGCAATTATGGATTAGAAATTACACATGCAGATCCATTTTATTTCCCCTTTGCTGGCACCAGAGATATCATCAGCAAAAAAAGTAAGTTGGGCCAATGTTAAAACTTGCATCTGCGAGGGCTTAGGGGTGCGTGAGGGTTGAACCCATGACGAGGGTGGTTCCTCTCTAGCAGAAACACATTTTGAGAGACGCTTTATATATTTGGAATGAAATTATGATGATGAGAGAGTGAGTGAAGGAAGGTAATCATCATCCACCCTTTTTTGTACGGGATAAAAAAAATATAATGACATAACACGGAGCACTAATAGTTTTTAATACGTTGACGTTAGAGAATAGTATCCAGCAAAATAGAATGAACATATTTTTGATGAAAGATGAACGAACACATTACACTTGCAATGGCAATAGTAACTTTTGATGTGCAGATGTGGCTTATTACTCATTTTAAAAAAATGTGCAAGCAAAATAGGCGATCTTCCTTTACACTGTTTCAAATGCACTGTTCCTCTTCTCCTTCGTTACAGTCAGGATCCTCCAAAGGTGGGAGTCGTTCCTTTAGCGAGCTCACTCAAGTGAACCCAACCGAATGGAGGGATTGACGTTTGGGAGTGT
>JAQIXQ010000690.1:0-22790 GCA_034700485.1 Pseudosinella alba
TCGCTCCCATCATCCGAATCATTAAAATCCAACAGCTCCGCATCATTCTCCTTTAAAAATGCAAAGAACTCCGGGTCCGTCTCCTGCAACTGTTGCAAATCCATCTTGTGACTTTTTGCAGTCAATCCTTTCCCTGGGCCGGGAATAATGGGCCCGTCATCATCTTCACTTTCCGGATCATCAGAGGATCCTTCCCCTCCTCCCCCAATCCCATTCTGGATTGGGATCCCTTCCTCCCCCTCCTCCTCAACTTGCTGGTCATCCGAGTTCTCCTGCTCATCCGAATCTCCGTCTTCCTCTGATTCATCTTCATTTAAATCCTCTTCCTCCTCGGGCTCCATGTCTTCAGCGTCCTCATCCTCGTCGTCATTATCTTCATCTGAGGTTTCCTCAACTGCGGCATCCTCCTCTTCTGAAGGGTCCCCTTCATCGTCATCATCTTCGGATTCCGAGCTATCGTCCATGGTCTCCAGGAAGTGGTCGAAATCGTCCGCCTCCCCCAACTCATTCTCCCCAGCGCCGACATCTTCCTCCGCAGGTTCCGCAGCGTCGTGCAGCTTCTTGGGGGGACATTTCCGGAGCTTACCCAGGTTCACCATTGTCTAAATTGTCACAATTCGAAATTATCATTATAATTAGAACAAGACAAGCCAATTAATAATTATCTTTGTGCCATCTCCTGTCATCGTCATCAACATTTTAAAAGTACATTATATCAGCTTCACTTCACCAGAGTCCAACCAAAATCAAAATAAATCAACCATTAACAATCATAACACGCTAATTGCTAATTAATGTTGTACTTTCATTTTTAATTACCTTATCTTTCACCAGACCCTCCTTTTTTTATATGCACGTGCGTGACCGTTGAATAATGATAGAAGCGATCGCCCAACAATCCGGATGGAACAACCACTTTTATTGTTTATCAGGAACTACAACACTGCTTAAATGTGATTAATTAACTCAATCACAATTAGGAAGATGCTCGGAATTTTTAAATAGCTCCTTTCGTTGAAATCAATTCAATTTCGAAACCGACAAGAAACCAGCAATAACAACATCGATGTTAAAAACACTTCAGTCAAGATTGTTGTTTGAGCATGTGCATTTTGTACATGATCGTGAATGGCATATAAGCATAAGCAAAGGCAAAGTTGGGTGCATTGAATTGAAATGTGTGTTTGGTTGGGGCACTTTCTTTATAGCCATGCGGATTAGCCCATGACCGCCTCAAATTCCTACTCAATGCACGCTCTCTCATGAATGAACAGTGGGACAAGCACTCATCTTATTTGAGGACACGCACACGGCTCATAAGTATTCATGCCATTTCATTAGTTGTTTTGTCACGAATTTTTAGTTAAATTACTTGAATTAATTCCTCCAGAACAACTAACTTTATTGTCAACCTTTTAGTTAACTTTAAAATATCATTAATATCTCTGTCATGTAACGAAATTGTCATTTGTCCCGCACGCACTAATGCATCAGGTCAGAAGACTATTTTAAACATCTGCTGCATCTTAACTTGTTTCCTTTGTTCATTGTTGTGGCGTGGCATTGTTGGTGATGTTGTATGAAAATTGATGAAAGATACCGATGGGGAGTGGGGACCGATTGGGTAGAGGGGATGACGGATGATATCGTGACATGACTTTTGAGAGTGACCTGTGACCCCACGCAATTTTGTCTTCCGTAATTAGGCATGCATACAGGATTTTTTAAAAGATTAGTTAGTATGATATGAAGCTGATTCATTTGGTATGATTTGGATTTGATATGATAATGTAGGAAGATATAGGATTGCTACTTGCTACAAGTAAGTGTACATACGTGATAATTGTATTTTGAATGAGTAATGATGAATTGAATTGATGATATTGCTAAATTAATGTTGTACTAATTGCAGTTTGCAATTTGCAGGTAAATTAATATTACTACGCATGAGGCATGAGCATTAATGTTTGCTTTGATTTCAATCAGTTCAGACAGAGGCATCAGTAAAATAAGGAACTAGAGATGGGCATGGGAGATGTTTGATTTGATATACTTTTCCTAATTAAATGCCTAAGTAATGAGATGATGATGATATGATCATAAATTGAACCATTGCATGATGATTGATATACTAAAAATGAATTGAAGACTTTAAAAAATCTTTACTCTATTGTTGTGCCTGTACACGATTTGATTTGATAGGGTTGCTGTTTTTGATTTCCTGTTCCTTCTTAATTTTTTAAAGGTTGTGGTAAAAATATATGATTTTTTCGCTCCATATTCATCTTCATTTATGCACTAGAAAATGTTTTGATTGGGAGCTCACGTATTCTATGTTGTAATTTTTTATGGTTATGTCTTGATTGATATATTTCGCTAATGAATATAGACTTTTACTTTCCAACTGATAATAATGTAATTTGGCTAATAAACGAATTGAAGAATTCCCCGTAAATCATGAAGTTAAAGTCAAACTAGTATAACTCATGCTGTCGTATAAACTAATTTACCTTCCCCTGCTTCTAATTCTAAAATATATTTTGAAGACTTTTTTATTATCTAAAATGCATTAATAACGGTGACACAACAATAATAATATACTACTTATATCTTTCACCCAAATATAATAAAAATCTGGTAAATTGAAATCGAATAAAATATTTACAAGTAAGTTTATACATTCTAGGATAGGTAAATATTTACATTTTTTAAGCAAAGATACTTATTCGTATAAATGATGGAACTATTCTATAATTCAACTGATCTGTCAAACAATACAATTTTGCCATGATAAATATTTCTGAATTGACATTGGGTACTATATACGTGTGGTACAAGTTCTTGACTTTCCCTTTCCCCTCCCCATTAGGAAAAATATTCACGTAATTTATACTTTTTTTTAGGAATGTTTAACCCTTTTAGACCGTTATATCATTGTCAATAATTTTAAAAGCTACTCTACAAAAGATTTTATTTATATATTTGTTTTGTTTTGAAAGTATATATTGTCCTTGTCCATGAGAATTGGTCCCTTCGTTGCAGAATTGGTCCAGCCTTAAAATCAAGTCGAATTCCTTATCAATCCCACCCATCGAGGTCTATGGAGAGCTTAAATCTTGTAATTTCTGAACTTGGCGTAAACGCTGGATGTCTTCTCCGGCTGCCACACGAATGCCTGGGTTGGATTATGGGATTGCTGAGGGGTGGGGGTACCTTGCTGGCCCGGTCCCGGGGGGTTATTCTTAAGTTCCTCCTCGATTTCAGACCGCTTTTTATCTGAACCTGATTGGAGCATGGTTTGGTCCTTTGGCTTGGCCCAGTGCATGGTAGTAGCGCATCGATTACTCATCCCCAGCCACTGCTTGTAAGGGATGCAGATCTCGCTCTGTCGCCACTTTTCATACTTGGCCCGTTTCTCGGGGTCCAGAAGCGTGTCCTTCGCCTCCTGGAGTTTTTGAAATTGGTCCAGGGCCTGAGGATCTCCGGGATGCTTGTCAGGATGACACTTCAGGGCAAGAACTCGATATTCCGCAGTGATTTGCTCGTCCGTTGAATTTTCGTTGCAGTGAAGTACCTTGAAATAGTCGTCCTCCTCTGATTTCTTCCCCTCCAGGATAGAGCCCACACCGAAGAATCCACTGTCAGCCATATTACACTTGGCACACTTGTTGATGACAGAAGTGTAAAAGCAACAGCTTTCTAATGACTTTCAGTCTTCTAGAATAGGTGTACTCACGACTAAAACAAATTGAATAGAACAAATTATTTTAGGCAATTAAAATTGAAATAGAATCTCGGAGTAGCTGGGCTTTTTATACGATGACGCAATGTGGGAATAAGAACGTGACTTTTGGTGCATTACTGACCCACTCGCCCACATCCATTCCGCTCACCGTCTCAAAGTCTCATCCCAGCCGAAACAAAATCAATAAATGTCTACTCAGATTCGATATCCCGTTTCCCCCAGTACCATAATAATATATTCCTCCAGACTCCGGGGACCAGGCGAAAAAGATCTCGGGAGAACTCGCAAAAGTTACTCTGTCTGGTCTTCTCGTTCTCACTTACTGGGAATCTGAAAAGCCTTGAACAATAAAAGAATAGGAAACTGTTTTATTATTATTATGCAAGGCAAATTGACATGGCCTGGGTCTTGGGGTCGGGGTCTCTGAATCTTTTGGATGCTGATATATCGCTATCTGGTTTATATATTCGTCTCGATGTTATCTATCTTCGTATCTCTCATTCAATTTCTCATGGTATTGATCAATTTATCACCTTGAATCATGACGTTTCCAATATCCACAGTGTGGATTCCACACGTACATCCATGACTTATTTATGTCAGACGATCGCTTTCTTAGAAATGATAAAGATATAATCTTGTGTTCTATCGTGATTCAACATTAACGGGTCTGCTCAGATAATTATATAATGCCGAAAGCCTAACTGTGATAGGATTAGATAGCATAGCTGTCTATGTAGCCAATGTAGTGTAGTTTTGTCCATCATGTCCAGATCTCGCCCTCTCTGCCCTCGTAAACCGGTAACTGGGTTGGAATGGAATGAAGATTTATTATAGCTTTGTGCATAGCATAGTTCGTAACTTTAATTATCGTAATACTTAAATATTTGGGCTTGATTTATTTTATAGGGGAAAAAATGTAATAACTTGCTCCCATTCTTCCGGTAATATCATCTACTAATAAATTTTTATTATTTAAATCTGAATTTTACAATGTCGCGCATTTTTATATGCCCATGCATAACATATATAACGGTACCCACCATACAATTAACATTAAATAAGGTTAACACTAACATTAGGATTTATATGTATATAATACACTTCAGTCTTTAAATGGCATGAAAAACAATATATCCCTAAATATGCAGCTATTGTGTATCATATTGCATTGCATTAAATTCTAGCATTTTACTTAACTATAATTTGTATACTAATAACAAAATCCACTTTAACAGATAAGAGAAAGCTTCACGTGAGTGAACAATCCGTTCAACACCATTTCTCATCTCAGCAAACACATTTTCTAGGCATAAATTATCCCAATAACTTTATACGGTATTTAGGTATTTGTGTAAAACGTAGCTAATGTTTAGTTTACATGATCAATACAATACCAATAACATAAATTGTTTCTGCATATTATGCATTCCACAAGGATTTCACCCGATAAAGATAAGCACATAAAATTAAAACATGATAAAAATTAATTGATAAAAGTGGAAAATAAATTACAATTAAAATACAGTTGATCAAAAAAAATAAGCGTTCGAGGAAGAAGCCTTTATAGGTAGGTAATTAAATCAAGCTTTGTTGAAAGACTACGAAGAAGAGAAGGCAGAAGACGATCTTAATTCAGAATTGATCTTATGACTTCATGATTTCTTTTCATATGACATTAACGCAAAATCCTAAAGATAAAAATTAAATCAACTTGACAAACAAGATCATAATCATATACCCGAATCCCAACGTCTGCCAATTTGAGAGTCGACTAGGGGCAGATGAAGCTGCTTCTGCAATTTCAACACTTGATTTATTATTATTTGTCTCAACTTGCCCATAATGCGGACTTGATTTGGGGTTTACTTCCGCTTCATCATGCAAAGTATTTTGCTGCTCATCAAATTCCGTTTCGGTGCTTTCATCAGAGTCCTGCATGTGAAAGTTGGTCCTTTCATTAGATTCCTTGTAATTTGTATACAGGGAAAAGTCCTCATCTTCAGAGAAGTTTTTGCTGGTATCTCCATCCTCACCTTCTGACTTCTCATCCTCCTCCTCAATTTGGCTATTGGAAGGGCTGTCAACGTCTTCAAGAGCATTGACCACATCTTGTGGAATATTTTGATTGTAGGTGGACGTTGCTGGCCTTTCCACGTCATCGTGAGACTCAGAATTGTCAACTTGGTCAATTTCAGCAATAGCTTGGGGAAGGGTTTCATCTTCATTGGCATAGCTTGTAGTCAATTCCCTCTCCTCCTCACTGGATGCCTTATGTTGGGCATCGGTAAAGAATGGAAGGTCAGGGGGACCTAGTTCGATTGCTGTAAGTTCCTGTTCCTCTGGAACATTCTGATTTGCTTCATAGATTGCACCGTCCTCCCCACTCCGATGATGGAAGGAGGGATGTACTTCTTTCCCCGTTTCAGATTCTTGTTCGCCAATAGAATTTGCGGTTGTGAAATTCTCTCCAGAGCTGGTGGAGTTTCCATTGCCCACAGAACTGTCTGCCTTGCAGCATCTAACCTTGAGATTGTTGAGTCCGGTTGTGTCCACTAGAGAAGAAAAATTAACATAATTTACGTGCCTGTTCTCATTCTAATCAATCATCACTTAATAAAAATGATTTGAACAAATGTACTAAACTACTTACTAGATCGCGTCATCTCCACTTGCGTCTGAATCCCACAAATGGCATACCCTGCCGAGCACAATTGCTGCTTGGTCCACTCCCCCTTATCCGTCCCATCCCCCTCCAAATAGTTATATCCACTCTTCTGATATAAATCCGAGCAAACCAACTTCAAATTATTCCCTGCCGTGTCATCCTTCACCCCAGCAGACTTCTCCGACCTAAGTTGGAAGCCCACAGCAACCTGCTTCCCTTCCGCAGTTTTGGGGCAGAAGAACTCCTTCTTCCACTCCCCAGAATTCCCAATCAAACTGGCAATAGAAATGATATCACTCGTATATTCCGCAGAGCTGTAGGGATTCTGACAGTAGAATTTAACCGCATTCAAGCCCGTGTCATCTTTCACTCCTTGGTGATCATGGACCTTGAGTCGCATCCCAATCACGACTTGGTCACTCGGACAGTGTTCCAGTTTCCCCCATTCCCCCCAATGGGAAAGTTTGGGGGACTCGATAAAGTGGTGTAGATTATTCACCGGGATCCCTGCAGAGAGGATTGCCGGGATGAGGAGATAAGCTATGTTTAATTTTAGGAAGAGGTAGATCCCCCGCTGAATTGTCATCTTGGCTGTTATAGATGAACTTGCTTAAATTATGCTTTCACTTTCAATAATTGGATTTGTCACTTAACAGGCCCACTCAAGTCCTTAGATTTTAGGCATGATATTTTCTCTACTTCACTTTTGACATGATCTATGATATGATCCTTAAAATTAATTCAGCCCAATGAAAGTTAGTCAACAAAGGAGATGATGTGATTAGGGCGATGTTGTAAACGCTAAAGAAATAGGGAATATGATATGGAGATTCAACGCAGAGAACGTTCGTTCGCTTCCTCAGGGATGTGCCTCTTCTCCTCAGCAGCGACTATGTCGAGCGTAACTGATAATAATTAAAGCACTTATTTTAATGTGCATATATCTCCTGTATGAATTCGAGTGCAAGTATGCAGTTTGTCAGATATGATATAGGGTTTATTCCTATATGTTATATTATTTTATAAAATTTATTAATATTATTATGTTAGCCGTTGCACATTCCTTATCTTTCCTACCACTTCTAGGTACTCCTCTGGTTTTCACGTTAATGCATCACGAACCAGAGAACGCCGATGTTGTTAAATAGTTTAACAAATTTGGGTGTTAAACAAACTTTCACAAAAAAAAAAAAAAAAGGATGCATGAGAAAATTTTTGTGAGGAGATGCCTTAAACCCCTATCATATCTCTTTCATCTAGATTGGTACACAAGTTGGTGTTGGTGGGTAAGTAAGTAAATATAGTTTATAAAAAGGAAGCTATATTATATTCATGATGAGATGGGATGAGATGATGAGATCTGAAGGAATGCATTTATATCAGGCAGACACCCTAAAAATATCTCAACTATCGACCGCATATAAAGTCGAATCTGTTAGGCTTGTTTGGTGGGTGTAGGTACATATTTATATTAAATTATAAATACTTTCAGTCAGAGAAACAGAAGTTGTTTTAACCAAGTTTTAACCCCTCGTTAAATGAGAGATGACTATATAACTACATATGAACCGTTTGCACCATATCCCATCTCCAAACTTAATGCATAATGCTCAGTCTTCAAGAGCACTAACTAAAATAATAAATGGCCAAGAAAAAAAGTCATGATTTGATTACTATTATTACCATGATCTGTAATAAACCTAACGTATCACATTTTAAGTAGATGTATCTACCTCTGCGTAGTTCTGTTCTGCCTGCAGCCTCCTGAAATGAGTGATAGTGATAATGTGATAAATCATATCCCTACTTGCTACATACGCACAAGAAAGTTTAAAGTTTATGAAATTTTTTAAACTTTAAATTAATACCAGAAGGGAAGACGAAGCCATTAACATTCTGACTGAACATTACATGAACTCTGGCTAGTGGCTAGACTTGATGCATGAATTTCAAAATTTCAACATACCAGATACCTTTTGGTTTGGTTTTTATGTATTTTAGACATGGCATTAGGAAGGAAGACGATAAATTAAAATGTTAAGAAAAGGAACGGTTGTCAGTTGTCATAAAGGATTATTAAAATGCACTCAAACCAACAAGAATCTCGCATAAAATATGAGAAAAAAACGTTCCAAAAGAGTTTTTATTTCCTTACAAACTTAACATACAACACATTATGCCTGTTTATACTTTCTATATTTTATACGTGTATTCTAAATATGTTTTCTTTCTTCATTCAAGTATAAATTTTATAATATTTATGTTTGGCTTGGTATGTTGTTCGTGAATGTGCATCAAAGTTAGGGCTAAAACCTAATCCCAGTGTAAATACTTTCATTGATGACAAACGCAAGAAACATGTATGGCACCTACGCGTCCCTCCCTCCAGCAAAATAGCCTCTGATTCTGATTTTGTTAGTCATAAAAAATCTTTTCCGGAATGCTTTGATGGTGAATGGTCGTGGGTGACTAGTCCATCTCAGGATGACTTTTATGAAAGGACATTGGACGCATAAAACTGAAACTCTTCTATATATTGGGTTGATGAAACGCTTATATCGTCCCATCCCAAATTGGAAGAAGTTTTAAGATGAACCAAAACAAAGATGGGCCTTGTTTTTTTTATGTCGACCGATGACTTCTGTCTTTTATTATCATCCACCTCTTTGACTTTTCTCTCACGATGATAGAGAATTGTATTTCGTAACTGTACCCCTTTTTGGTTCTCCTTCGGTTATATGTATATGAATATATGAAGCAGTTAGTTATTTTAAGAGAGGATACGTATATGACGGCAATGGCAATGAGCAATGATAATTGACTTGAAAAATCATTGCCGATCAATTCCTGTATAGTTCAATGAGACATGGACTTATCTTAATTACAGTGAAATATATCGAATATTACTTAACGAAAGTTGTTTCGGTAGGTTCAGGTTTTGGTTGGAATTAAATGAG
Organism: Pseudosinella alba; assembly: GCA_034700485.1. Lineage (NCBI taxonomy): Eukaryota > Metazoa > Arthropoda > Collembola > Entomobryomorpha > Entomobryidae > Pseudosinella > Pseudosinella alba. The sequence continues at coordinate 9,371 of JAQIXQ010000690.1, forward strand.
TCATGCATGAATTCATGATGGATGAGAAGGGATTTTGTTTAGCAATCAATCAGTTTCAATTTCGATATAATGATGTTAATGATGTTATCAAAATTCATAACCAGACATGTATTACTCATTTTCTTGTCTGGAAAATTAATGGAGTTACGTAATAGAGACATAAAAATTTCGATCGAATTACGAAACCCAGTATTATAGATTTTGACTTGCCTTATGTAATGTAGCCTACATATGCATTCCTAGATGAAGTCGTAGATGTTGATGGAAGCATCATACAAATTAATTTAACTTAATTGCATAGTCAAAGAATGGGAACAACGGGGATTGGGATGAGATGAGCATCGTTTTATGATTTCACCAGAGAATGATTCAATTTGTTAACTTTTAGCAGAGCTGAGGAAACAGACTCAGTAAAACCAGAAGCAGCATCACCATCATATTAAAAGTCAAAACCATTATCATTCCTAACTCCCATGCGCTATATTCTATTGTACTTTATATCTTTATGTTCTTGGAATCTAAAAGTTATCTCGAGAAACAGTTGAATACAATTTCCTGAATCCAAATGTCAAGTCCAGCCAAGCCAAGAGGCGAGCTTTTCAACGTATTTAGAATTTGTAACTACGAATTATTTTTAAACTGTACTTCTTTACTATTACAAACATTACCTACTCCTGAGATGAGGAGGATGATGCTATGTCTTTCCTAAAAACTAATGCTGGATTTAGATAGGTTCTAGGTTCATGGAGAAATATGACTAATTCTGTTTAGAGTTAAGATTGCATTACAAACGAATTAATATTCTCAACTTCAGTAAAACGAATATCTTTTTGACTGAATGTCATGTTGCCGCATTATTATATTATTGATCAAAAATATCATACCCAAGACCCACCCGCCCCCGCAAAAAGCAAGATCGCTTATTAATCCAAATTTTATTTTCATAGTAAAAATCGGCTGTAAAAAAGTTTTATAAAATGAGTCTATATAATACCCACCCACCAAACCACTAATATAATCTACATTATCACAGTGGCATCTTTCCTTAATTATTTCTACAATTACTACTTAAATTATTCTTGAGACCCTTCCGCAGTTTCCTCCTCATTTGTCTCCTCCACTGGGGAAGGTAAGGTCTGGTCAACGATGTCCAAAATCTCCTCGATCTGACTTTCCGTTAGCCTTTCCTCACTTTCCTCGACAATCGCTTGGATATCCACCGGCTGCGTAGGTCTCTACAAATATGATTTAAATATGAGCTTAATTAAATTAAAACCTGCATTCATTAAAAAATTACAACTTTATAGTATACATTACCCAACAATTCGATCGTAATTAGTCTACAATTAAGCTTACAGTATTTAACATCGCCAGCCGCTCCGCCTTGGTCAGGTTATACGGTTGTAGCTTGGTAAGGAACTGTTCAATGATCTCGGGACTCTGATGGACACATGGCGTCTGCTGCAAATACTGGAGGACTTCATAAGTGACCGTGTTTAAATGAGTATTGTACTTCCATTTGTTAACTTGGGTTTGCTGGCTCCGGGGATTCCCTTCCTTCGTCTCTTTGAAGTATTGGAGGACCTGGATAAAATCAAGAAATTTCATACATTTATTAACCAGCTAATCACAATCAACATTAACTATGCTGTAATATTAATATTAATTATCTCCAATAAGCGTTGTTTTGATAGTACTCACCTCAAAATTACTTAACAGGCCAACCAAACGCTTCGAGTTTTCATCCCCTTCCGGGAGGGCCAGCTTTTCCTCCACATCAAACTGGGCGGTATGATCCATATTATATTAATTAACTAATGGATTATGGATTGGATTGCACTTGCTTAATAGTAATGACAGTTAAGCTGAACTTTGACCAACAATTAATTAATTACACCCGCACAAATAAAAGACGCATGGAACATGATGTAAAGTTTGGTCAAAAGCATGTGGTCATGTTTTGGTTTCTTGCCCATTCATCTCTATGTTCATGCACCATCCATACACACATGCACCATTACCATATTGCGTTGCATCGTTGCTTACACATTCGTCAGTTTGTTTAGAGGGGCTGGCATTTTTTTTTTGGCTGAGATGCCAAAAATTCATGTCATGAAATTGAAAGATTCAGAAATTTTCTGAACAAAGAATATCTATTTTTTAATAATATCAAATAATTTTACTTGTGTACATTTTCCATATCACAGTTCCGTGAAAAAAACTTTTTAATTACTAAAGTAAGCTTATTATTTATTAGTATTACTGGCAGACTAATTTCAGATTTTGAGATTTTGAATTCTTCAATGAATAACTAATGTAATAATTGGGCTCAGAAAGACTGGAGGAGTAAATGTGACAATTGGATATGACATGACACCCCACCCCACATGATGGTGAAGGCGAGGGGGAGGTGGTGGGGATACGATTTTGGGGTTCGCTGGTCGTACTATGATTATGATTACGGTTACAAAAACCATAGTGAGTAGCCATTAGCCGTTATACAGAATAATGTCATTTAAAATTAAGATTTTCTGTCCTACCTTAGCATATAAGACTCACCCTATTTAGGAATAGGGTAAGGAAGGGTGCAGGTCCTTCGTACTGTAAGCTACCACGTGAATGTAATAAACTTACTTGCAATTAGTTAAGAGTAGAGTAGCCGGCAGGGTACCTTAAGTTTCCATCTTACAGGAAGATTCGCGTGTGGTCTTTTCTATTAAATTAAAATAGACCAGCCTGATGTTCACAGGACGTGCAAATGTCTTTAGGTTAGTGGTCACAGTCAAACCATATACCTTAATTATGCATGAATAAACTAATTGTAAGTCTGCTTTATTATAGCCAAATTGTTTTATTGTAATTGTAGACAAATGATCCAAAATGTCCTGAGAGAAGCCGTACTACTCAAACCCATACAAATTAACAATGACATAAGAAGCGCTTTTATTAAGAGCAATGCTGTTGGAGACGTCAGCCTATCATCGATTCCTTATCGGAACTTGTCAACTTCCGATAAGCTGATCCTGGAGCATGTGAAGCTTATCGCGGAAATCCAGAGGGCCGCATGCAAGGTGATATTCCTCAAGTTGGAAGAACAGGACAAGTGGGACCTTGCCGCGTTGTATATGCAAGTCACGGAAGGGAAGTGTCGTGAGCCGGAGCCTAATCCTAGAACCAGAAAGGCCAATGACTTGAGGTACTGGCAGGATTGGAAACAGTTAGGTGACATGAGCAGGGTATGAACAACCGCGAATTATTATCGAAATGACTTTGATTTTGATTTCCAAATGTAACAATATGCAAGGAAGGTGGTTATAATATTTAAAGTAATTTTAATTTGCAAAACTCCAACAGGAAGAAGCGGCGAGAAGGTACCAAGAAATCGTGGCAAAGTATGCAAAGTGACTTTGGCAGGGAATCTACTCTTCAACTGTTTATTACATTTACGACATATTTATTTAGAAAAGGTTGTCAATAAACAATACAAATTGCAAGTAAAAAACATAAATTATGTCAGAGCCACATCATCTCTGAAACTGTACAGCTTAGAAAAGTCCTATTCGATAGTGGTTTATGTACATTATAGAAATAGAAAGTATTAATTCAATAGCCATCTAGATCTACAGATTCAGAGATTCGGTTTATAAAACTTTTCAGTTGAGACAACTTAATCTATTTCAGAAAAAATATCTTTCTCTTAGGCTAATACACTTTTCTTATGAGATACCCAGTCTTGAAGGTTGATGAACGGTGAACTAAAATTAGTGATGGAAAATTAATTACTATATTATTCGTAGTAATATAAATACTTAAGTCTTATTTTGTCACTCCCATCCCCAATCCCCATCCGACATCCCCGACATCGCAGTTCTGGAACATGCGTTATCCTAGAAATAGCTCCAGTCATTTATGTCCTATATTTCATCCTTCTGTAACTCCTCCTTGGCTGATTCTTCTTCCGGCAAATTCCATCCATGCCCTTCTTATGACCGGATTGACATTTCCTTCTAAATCTGATGTATGAAGGGGGACCCCTGGCAGGAAATGCATCCGCTTGCTCCATATTTTCCAATATTACGGCCATCACCACAATAAGGCAAAGCCCGAACACCAACGATTTTCTGAGGGTAGACATGGCTATGTATGAATTGATTAATTTTTCCTTTAGCGCTCTTTTCTTATCCTTTGGAAATTCCTCGAGTATCTTGCTAGTTCTTCTGAGATTGATTTTTCGGAAGTCTAATAAATTACGAACAAAAAACCAAGAAACAATGTTAGCGATATCAATATAAATGAAGAACTTTTACTTGGGCAATGTGAGATTCACTATTAACAATTTTAGTTAACTAATTTGTAACTCGTTTCGAACAACTTACTTTTGATTTTCACTTCATGAACCTTCCCCAGTGGATACTTTGTTCTGACTGATATGATTATCTCAGGTAGTGACCACCATTTATATACAATTTATGCCAAAATCAACATCTTTCGTTCAATAGCTTTTTGTCTTGCGTTACGAAGCGAAATGTCAACACGTTTCCCATTCACCATCACATCACCATTTGCCGGATCTATCATCTATGTGGAAAAAACTCGCGAATGTGAATATTGTTCGAATGAATGAATCATAGCCAGAGGTATCATCTCATTATTTTTTAATGTCCACTTACTTACTACGACTACGACTACTTCCACCCACAAGTATGTGAGGGAGGGAGAACCACTCATTCTGAATATTCTGATCTTGAATTTCCACTCCTCTTCTCTTCGTACATCGTATCGAACAAATTACTGTACAAACGAGCACGTGAATACTGGCTAGTACCTTTCAAAATGAGCTGTTCGTAGTAAGAAGTAGTAAGATACCTAAATAAGACAATGGGATGCCTACAGTTAAAAGTGTCTCTGCACTTATTTTTGCCAAATTGATAAGTTTGAAAATGTTTGCAGGGGTATCAGCTCTGAAACGACAAATGGAGTCATCCTAATTAATAATGTGCATGTTATTAGGCAATAATAGGTCCAAAAGGTAGGCGGGGAAAACTTAAGTAGTGTGAACGTATCATCTTATCCTTCAGAAAAAACGTTCCTTGTGACAAATATGGATAATTTTAATAGGAGCATCTTTGTCACTGTATCCAACCACCTAACTATACCCTGCCCCTGCCTACGCAATTCTCATAAAAACGATGTGCAAATAATCATAATCTCGAAAGGAAACCAAGTTTTTAGATTCAGCTGGAAATCTAAAGTAAAGTAAAATAGAGTCTGACCACTAGGACTACGACCTACACCTACGCAATATTGAATTTATTAATCATGCTCATTGCTCACTCACGACGGTTGATGTACCTGTTTTATTCGTACACGGGTGTAATTTGTCCAACAACTTTAATAACTTCCTGTTTTGGTAAGCCGGCAAATATATAACAATCAACATTCTTCAAGTTAGTCTTCATTGTATTCCCATTTTCAAAATTCTATAATTCTGTTCATTGGAACGCAACGGGTTATATGCCGTGTGGGTTAGTGACTTTTCTCGAAATGCTCAAGCAAGTATTGGGATTGGGATGGATTTTGTGCAGATGCAACTATGAATCATATTTTAGCAATGCATATTTGCACTTTTCCAGTTCTCTTGTATCATTCATAAAAATTTTTCCTCGTGATAATGATGATCACGTCATCAATGTTCACACACTTTCCTTCCCAATGATAGCATGTAAGCACTCCGTCACAGGTAAGTCAATCTTTTGGGGCTTGTTCAATTCTTTTGCATTTTATGTTGAATAGATAATATTTCATCAAATTCTTTCATATTAATGAGCTAATGCTTCACCCATTCATGCGAGGACTGAAAATGATAGGATTTCCCATTGTGTATACGTAGATCAGTCAAACAATGGGTTGCTTCATAGCTTCGCATAGGTAGGTATGTAATTTCTAATTTTAATTTCAAATTGAGCAAAAAATTGGAATTTTAGTGATTCTGTCTAATCATAAGTTCCTTGTAATTTGGAGCTATTCTTTCAGTTCAGGAAAAAATGATTAATTATTACGTAAGCTCATTGTCAGTCCTGTGCCTGCCTGCCTGGCTCTGTAAATGATACAATGGCATAGGTATATTTTGTGTGCTTCCGAATTCTCCGTAAATATTAAGCCTAATGTATTAAAATGAAACACATTTTCTTAAAATTTCTCAAAGCTTTACCGATCCGTACAAACACCCACCCACAAAGACAAAACCGGCACCCTATTGTCGTTCTAGAAATCGGTGGCTTGAAATTTCTTAGTATGACAAGAGATGAAATATCCCAGACCCAAGCCACGAATATCTGCATTTCGCTCACCGAGACCGGCTTGCCATTCCTTCAGCAAAAAAATGTATTCATAGAAATATGTAATGTGAGAATATGACTGACTCTATGATTGCGACACTACCTTTTACAGATATGATTCATCCTCCCATCCCAATCATCAAGTTAAGTGTTATTTTGCTTGTCATTGTTTTGTCAGGCTTCGTAACTAATAAGATGTTTTTGAAAAGTATAACAGTGACCGATGAACGGCTCTTAATAAGATTTGGCATAAGTATGCATTTGTACACTATATCCACATTTTATTATTATTTATTTATTTGGGTGTCAATTGTTGTTGCACGACTGCCCGAGAGGGAATAAAGTCAATCTTTGAGTGTAAATGCACTTATCGAATCATTGCCTTCAGCACGACAGAGCTCAGTTAATAAAATCAAAGCCGACAGTTGTGAAGTGTCGTATTGGAATGATAAAGACTATTGACAAGATAAATATTGTCAATTTGAAACTACTTCACTTGAAGGGATAACCAGGATAAGGAATCAGGAAGAGAAAGGTATCTATTTTTAGACAATGACATCACTCCCAATGTTAATGCACATCTCGCATTTGCTCAATTTCAATTTTTCATATTAGCTTTTGCCGAACCTAAAGTGAGCCACCAAATGAAACAGAACATGCACCACCTTCAATTTTTTTCTTGTACAGGTCAGGAAAGTGGAATAGCAAGCAAAAGTTCTTCCTTGGGGGTTGGTTTCCCCTGCATTGTATGTTGAAAAGGCTCCACTGTACAGCTTCACGGGATATCTATCGTCCACCGCAAGTGTTCGTATTTACTAGATAAAGCAAACAAATGATTGATAGATTTTGCAGATATAATTATAGAATTGCATGTAATGATGGCAGTTAACAACCCCATTAGTTAAGACATATTTGGGCTATTCTATCTGGATGCCGATGATAGCCCACTAACCGATAAACCCGGGGCACAAGGGTTAATGATTTCGCTCATTTGAGTTGACACAGTTTATTTCAATGGTGCCAAATGTCAGAGGTCCCTTTCTAAAGGGAAATGACAATGACGACATAAATGTGTGAATTTTTAATATCATATTGGGAGGTATGAGGAAGGAGGATGATAACGATGACGTTTGATGATGTCATATAGGTATGTCAGGAGTTTTGATGATGTCATCCCCACGATTAATTTCAGCGTATCTACACACTCAAACCACTTTAAACAAAGATGCTGATGTGGAATGATGAATGAAATGCAATATGGGATGGCACCCATGAATAACTTTATTGTTTTACATGTGATGGGCGTTCTTGGCTTCATGTCAGAAATGCGCCCCTTCGCTTCATGAACGCATTTCATTATTTTCATGAAACTGAAACTAGATACTAGATAGGGAGGATGCAATAACGTCATGGATTGATTGATCGCGTCATGATATGCGTAAAATTCAAGAACTTTTCGCATGTGGGGTTGACAAATCTGGGAAACCGGATTTCAGAATCCGGAATGAATACTTTATGTGGGTCATGAATTTCTGGGTATTGTGAACAGAAATCGGTGCAGCCAAATAAGACAAGTTACAATAAGATCAAAAAATGAGTTGATTTTATTAAAAATAAATATTTGTCATATGAAAACTCAAATATAGGTAATTTATTTAACTTTGGTTGATTTGATTGTTGGCTCATTCGTCTGCAATTCAGATATCATTAGCTGATACGCCTTCAACGCATTGATTCGGCCGTAGCCATAAACTTCGTTGGGGAACACGCCATCCGCATTGTCACCGCAAGATACGCCTAGATTGACATGAAAACATATAATTGAATACATATTTTTTTGCAAAGAATGTTGTTCGATTCGCAATTTTAATCTGGTCTAAATACCTGCGGGAGGCAGATCCGTATCAGCAGTGGAGGTAAAGATTCTTGTTATGTCTTCCGTGGTCAAATTAGGGTTCTTTGCCATGAGTAAAGCTACAGAAATAAATGTAAAATATAGTTCAATATTGTGCTGCAGAAGTAATCATATCCTAAACTGGAACATACTTAATTCTAAGCAACTATAACTCACCCGCTGCTCCAGCCACGGCAGGACTGTTTTGCAAAATGAGGATACATAATTTAATTAGTTTTAATTAAAATCAAAAGTTGATTATATTTGGATGATGATGATACTAGTAATGACGAATATGCTTACCAAGCCATGCTAGTTCCCGAAAGTACTCTGTAGGCGTTATCGGACACGGCAAATGCGGAGTTAACCTTGTGACCAGGGGCACTGATCTGTAGAAGGAAATAGGTAGTCAATAAAGAAGTAAGTCTTTTGTCGAGAGTGTCATTCTTTTCTCGGCCACAAGTTTATAAATTATGAAAATATACCCACCTGAGGTTTGTATACGCCCTCAATTTGACCTTCAGTCATTTTCCTAGGACCTCGGCTACTGAATTTGGCAATCTTGTCATCCTTGTCAGTTGCTCCCACAGCCAATACTCTGTAAATAAGTGGAAACAGACACATAATTAATTGCATCTTACTTACATCAATGCATGCGTAACTGTCAACAGAAAATTATTGCATTGAATATTTAGAAATTACCCGTCTCGATCTCCGGGTGAAGCAGCAGTATCGCATTTGGGACCGTCATTACCAATTGCAAAGATTGTAACAATTCCGGATACTCTCCAAGCTGAAATAATTACGGGGCAATATGAACATGTCAAACTGGCCTACCTGAGCATGAGTATCTAGCTGCTGCGCATTCATACAATTTAATTACTACATTTTTTCGCATTACTTACCTTCAATTATGTCATCGAAAAAGTCGTCCCCATTACCTCCTCCCCAACTGTTCGTCACAATATGTGGGGCTAGTTCGCATTTGCTGTTACGGCCGTCCCCGTCGGTAGGGCACACGCTAAACTCGCCACATTCGATAAGATGCTGTTCTGGACAACCTGTTTTAAATGCCAGAATTATCCCATTAACCACTCGAGATTGTAGAGGAATCGTCGTGAAAATCGTGAGTCTTAATATTTTAACAGGAAAAATTAACAATGCGCATACCTTGAGTATCACAGGCACGACAGGCCATCTGCAAAAAGTTTAATAAAATTACCCGTGTTACTACCTAATCTCCATTATCTATAGCTTATGTATTCAAAACTGTCAACTTAATTTAAAACAAATATCGGTAACTTACCCATTGTGCTCCAGGAGCTACACCACTTCCTGCAATTTGCACAAGTAAATTATATTAGCTTGATATTATGAAGTTTAAGTTTGCAATTGTATTTATGTTTGAAGCTGAATTCACTTACCAGTTCTGCCCAAGACAGTGGCAATCTGTGAGAGGAATAAAGTCAAATATTTGGTTGAGCATCAATCAATACAGAGAATAATATCTAAATCCATTCAATGCATAAGTAGTAAATAATTCATACCGTGTGGGTACCGTGGCCATTAATGTCTTTAGTCGTTTAGAAAGAAAATAAAGAAAATGAGATGAGAAATAATGAAATATGCTAAGCTTGTTTGGGATATTAAAAATTATTCTGATATTCTAAAATCAAACCTACCGGATGGTTTGGATTGCCTGTACCAGGGGTCAAGCCTAGCAAAATATATAATAAAAATGGATTAAAAACAATGTAATCTAAGTGGGTTCCTAACGGGAATCTGGATCAATTTAACTATTTTGCAAAAACAAAAAGTATGAAAGCAACACGTACCATCCTTTGTTTTCCAATCCAACCCAAGCATCTTTAACGGCATTGTGGGTGACTCGTACACCTGAAAGTGTCAGATTTATAAAATGGGGTAAAATAACATACCTATTCTACCTAGTTAGCTAGTCATTAGAACACAATTTTCAATGCGCAAACTGTTCTTCCAATTAAAACCCCTTCACACTATTTATATGCATCGACTCACCAGTATCGATACCTGGAATAAAGAAATAGAATGTATTTAGTCACTACTTTCATACTGACATGGTTTATTCAATAAGAATTGATATTTCTTTTCATCTTACCCAGAACAATGACTCCATTTCCATCACTTCCCTTTTCCCAAACTTCAGGAGCCTTAATAATCTCTACATTCCATTCGGTTCCCTTTGCATTACAAACAAAAATGTGAATTAGAAAAATGCTTATTACATAAGATCGACATGACATGAAAACAATTATGAAAGAAAGATGACGAGAGTTATATTATTAATAATGAATGATATAAACTAACATTTGGTGGTGTTCCCTCAATTGGAGCAAATGGTGGGAAGGATGGTAGCCTCGGTGCACGGATTTCCTGGATTTGTTGTAGAGTCTGAAGCAACCTAATCAACGCCGGGTTTCCATTTTTGATGTAAATCTTATTGGTAATCCAAAAAGGATGGAAATCTACTTTGAAGGGCCTCAGAGCTGCAATGACTGGAGCTTGGCTCAGGGCAGTGGCGGCCTTAAGGGTGGAGACAATTGCGTTCAATTTGGCTCCCCTATTGGGAAACGTCTTTCCAGCAAGCTCTCTTAGAAGTGGGGTCACCGACTCCTTCAGGGTCACCATAATCTCCGAAGTTGGATTCTGAAGGAGTTCCGGGCTTGAAAGGACTGCCAGAGGTGGATCATTTTCGCCGGTGGCCAAGCCAATGGCGAAGACTGCCGCTAACACAATTATCGCTCTCATTTTGCTTTAAGCTCGAGATGGAGACTAAAACCGGTACATTTTGGTTGGGGTTCCTTTTATACTTTTTCCTAAAAGAACTGTTTTTCATTTGATGATTAAATGAATCTCAAAATCGTTGCGAAGTACTTGAGCAAATGTTCTTTTCGCTGAAAATTCCAATTTCGTAAATTTGCAATGGAACGGAACATGGCAGATTATGTCTTTCTTCTTGCATTTTATGATGGGCTTGCCGATTCGATCGAAAACCGACCTCGTTTTATGCTTGGGCTGTTCAATATTGATAAGTTTATTTGACAAGTTGACGGTGATGGGGATATGGCAAGCAAGGGGAAATGGAACAATAGTCTAAAACCTGATCTTAAAGGAAGAACACGAGAAACAAAGTCGTGGCCGGCGGTACTGCACTATAACTGTATGCAACCCGGTAAAGAATGAGTTTTATATCTAAAAGTTATGCAGCAGTATTAAATGAAGTGACAAGGAAAATAGGATAAAACTAGATTTGCCCATGGTCAACAATCCCATATTTAAATTCTTATCTTGGCCAAAAATTGCTTTGCTCGTGTTATTGTTCATAAATTTCTTCCGATTCTTGAACTGTTATTTACCTACGTCTCAAGAATAGGAATAACCTGCCTCAGCGACCAGCGACCGTTGGCTTTTAGGACTTCACGACAAGAGAAGAGGTTACGGCTACAATGAATTAAATTAAAGAGCATCCTGTGGAGATTTAGAATATGTTCATTTATAGCTCGTAAAATAAAAGCATGCATGTTGATCTCTTGAAGATATCAATTCAAATTCAATGTCGAGATCAAAAAATCAAGATTGAAAAGTCGTAAAGTTCCCCTGATTGCACAATACCGCACCTGCAAAAAAACATGATAATATCGAAATTCGAAAAGATATCCTATCCTACCCAATATTTCAAGCATTGTGATGCTAAAGAACTAGGTTCATATACTACGGTACAATGTCTTGAGATTGACATCTTATCGTCCCGGCTTGAGGAGCCGTTCAGCATGGTAGGCATTTTTCCAAACTGTTTTCTATTTTGAAAAAAAAAAAAAAAAAAAAACAGATTCAGGTACGACGGTTTTTAAAGGTTTTGGGTTATTAGGTTGAATATGTGCTTTAAATTCAAATACTACATGAGATTAGTTACAGCCCAGCTATGTACTTGGGATTAAAAGTTTGGAGATGATTGTTGATTTTATTATAAGCGTAATTGCAGCATGAGCCAAAATGGAAAATTTTCTTAAAGCATAATCTACATCCTCAAATAGCCACGTTATATAATGTAACTTAACACTTTATTAATTGAAGTGTGCAAATATCAATATCAAAACTGCAATATACACCTACTACGGAATGAAGCGACAAGGCAAAGCCTCGAAAAGTATGCAAGCATTAAATATGTACATATTTAAATGCAAGTTGGGTCAGGTACTTTATCAGTATCAATTACCAGGAATTAAAATTGAAATTTGAAAGTTTCTCAGATGGCCCATATCCCATTGATAAAAAGCAATAAATTATGTATTGAAACTACCTAAACTAAAATATAACACTTGTCAGGGGAAAGAGAAAGAATTTAGATAAGCCTTTCATTCATCCACACGTACAACTAATCGTAAGTAAACTACATGATTACACGGATGTGACATGATAAGATGAAATGTGAACGAAAATGTATAATTTTCAAATTGTGAGAATTTTGTCAGTAAAAACATTTGGCTGGTGAAATAAAAATTAAGAGTTACATACGCTTTAAAAGTCGTTTTGGACCCAATTAAATGAAACGAAACCTTATGGACTGTGTCTGTGTCTACTTCGACCCCGCAGATCCCGAATCCTCAGTTTGTGTGAATGGACATGTGTAAATGATGTGATGATAAGATTGCAGAATATTCTCTCTTCCCCGACTCTCCACAAAACATGATTTGCCACTTACAACTACCTACTTTACTGACATTTCCAGCTCATAAGTCATAATTATAATTATTACAACTTACAATTAAAAATTACCATTATTTTCTTAACTTTATATATGACTAAAATTATATGATTAAATCAATTATACCGAACAACTTTCCATCCTGCAAATTCTTATAATTGTTACCAATTTTATTCTGATGCTTTTTGCTCAAACAGTAAACAGAAATGACAGTAAAATTTTGAGGTTTTGAAGTTTTGTTTAACAATGACTCATATACTGAGCTGAGAACACTTGAAATTTTGATAAATGATTGAGTTGTTTAATACTGCATCAGACGAATCTTCCTCCAGTTTTGTCCACTTCACCACGAAGGAAATATACATCATGGACTGCTTATTACGAGTTGTAGAAAAGTCCGTCCACAGCCCGAGCATATCCTCTGTTTGTGTTGGAAATGTGAGG
>JAQIXQ010000691.1:0-22652 GCA_034700485.1 Pseudosinella alba
GGGGGGGAATGCCGACCTTCACCACGGGGGAGGGGATGATAATTGAATAAAATTAATCCATCACGACGACCCCATTACACTAATCTGTGATATATGCTATGCAGTGCCTGCATGCATTATATTAATACGTCAGTTTATCTCTTAATTTTAAATAATTAGTTTATACTTTGTTTACTTACGTGCACAAGTCCAATCATTTCAGACCATTTAAAAGGGATTTGATCTGACAATCATAATATCTTGCTTGAGGACGTCATCCTACACAAACAAACAGTTCAACTTTTTCATACATGCACATAGTTTTCACTTTTCTGTCAAACTCTCACAATGTCTACTTATCGATGACGCTAATGGAGAGTTACATAACATAACTTAAGTCGTACTCAAATATACTTACACATTCCAGGATGTAAACAGGCAGAGCCAAAACAAGCCCAAATAAGAGCTTCCACTGTTTTCCAAATTACTTTTGTGGAAATAACAAGACAGTCCAAGAGATACAAAGAGTACTTTAAAGATTTTAACTTGTCAGATGAATGGTTCCTGGAGCGAACCAGAGAAGTCAGGAATTTGCCTATAAGGCCTAATCATAATGGTAATGTTGCTGAATGTATATTTCCCATCCCCCTACTTTTAGTTCGGAAATTGGAAACTTTCAAAGGATTTGTATATTTTTGTACTTTTATATAAGTATATTGCCAAATCCCTTAAATTTCTCTTCCAGAGAAGTATAAAACAGGGAAAGAATCTACAGGAAGATCGCTATGGCTTCACTTCTGAGACAACAATCTCTCTCCCCCCATTTTCGAATGAGACAGCCAGGGAAAAGGAACTTTCTTAGAATTGGGAAAGGAATTCTTAAGATTATTTGTGTACAAGGGTATTTCTGTCATATTAATCGGGGTAAAGATGGCTCATTCCTGATGCCTTTGGAATGCCTCCTTTTATTGAAACAAAAGAGAAATTTGTTTGAGTATAGCCAGAGAGATAGAAAGGGAGAGAGAGAGAAAAACAGACAGACATGAGGGGAGAGAGAGAGGAGAGAGGGAAGAATTATCAAAATCGAAATGAAAACAATGGTCTCTTTTGGAAAAGGAAATGAAGGAAACCGCAGTCGTGAGTGATTTGGTTTCCTTCAAGACTTCAAACAAACATTGCCAATGTTCTCTGAGACTGGTAATTTCTGGTAGGCTATCATAGACGCAAAAAAAACACACACTTCCCCTTCAAGTTGGATTTGGATTGGAATACGGCTGCTCCACCACTGGTGGAGCGAGACCTTTACTTGGCTTATAGTTCATAAAAGTCAATTGGCTACACACAAGCTTGTCAAAAGAATCTAAAATTGGTGGCAGTAGTTGTAGCCCAGACGAACAAGTAATATAGCAAATCTTATTATTTTACCGCACTGCACCGCCACCACCACCACTAGCACATGCTTTTCGAACAGTGTCCGTCCACATGCCCCAATATTAAAAGCGTAGGGATATGGATGGAGTCAGTCGGCGTCGGGATCCGTATCCGTGGGGGCTACGACCATACCATCACTATTATGAGAAGCCAGTCAACCTCCTCCTCATCATTAACTTAATGAACGATAATGGCCATTTGTTTGTTGCAAAAAAAAGAAAGTTAAAAAGAACTACAGTTAAACTTTAGTCAGAGGATAATTGCACATTACATCGGCATGTCAGTTTCACTACGGGTTCGTCCTATTATAATGTCAGAAAATGAACTGACGATGAATGCCTATAGTCCAGAGCAATGCATATCTACCCACGCGGAATGACATGGAGCTCTTCTTCAGCACGCAAAGCCCTAAACGATATATGGACTATAACAAAACACGGGGGAAAAAACTCTCAGTCAAAATTTAAAGGTTAGACTACACGAGCATATATATTGCCATGCATCCATTTATAGTTTTTTCCATCCTTAATGTATGCAATATGCAAACTAAGTGATTTATAAACATATCCAACTGCCTACATACTCTCCGCCGACATGATCAACCTGAATCTAAAATGAAACATTGCTTTGTTGGCTGTATGGCTCTTGGCTTACTCAGCCAGTGTACAATTATTTGGCATTTGTTATATGAAAAGTGATATAAGGGAGATCCAATCCAAATCCAGAGCCAGACTCATAAATACGCGGACAAGGAGTATGTACCACTCATTTAATTCCTACTGACACACTCATAAGTACATAGGCCGACATGAAGTATGAAAATGAAATTCAAAAGTTGGATGGAGTATGCAAAAAAAACCAAACCACATAATACTAAATGCCAACATTTTTAGGCAAACACACTGTCCGAAACGATATCACTTCCAAGGTATGTAATTCAATGGGACAATGACAACAAAAAAAATTATCATGAAACCGCGAAATAGCTTTTTATATGCATTCTTGTATGAATTATTGTTATGAAGATGAGACCGCAAGAGAGGAGCGAGGGGCAGAGATAACGGTCCGCCATTCCATGAGTATGCTCGTTCAGGCTAAAAGTTTGGTAAATAATGCTTCCATCCCCGGCACATATACATAACACAGAGACACGCGCGTTTATGAATGGGAAACGGTGATAATATGTCTTGTCAAGTCAGTAACCTTAGTATAAAAAAAATACCGGCACACAGCTGCAGACCAATATAGATTATTTCATTTCATTAGGTTTGGATGCAGCAAGCTAGCAAGTCTGTCAAGTCTATCATTTCAGTCTGTCCGTCAGTCCCATAATATGACATGACATTTGATATGATATGACTACATTGTTAAATGTTAATTCAGCTATGCCAATTTACAAAATTCATTGTGACATTCAATTCTTTAACAAAAATAAATCAGCATAGTTGGAACTTGGAAAAGTGTATCTGATCTGGAATCCCAAAAAAGCATCCAGACATATGAAGCAAGTTCTATCTAAGGAAATCTTCCAACGTTTGTTTAGCCACTGGAGCTAGAGTGGAGTGTGAGTGGTGTTGGTAAGCTTATTTCTCTACTATTGTCAAGAGCATGATGTAAAGTGTATGATAATGATATCCACGCAATTTACTTTATGAGATTTGTACTTACCGAAACAATTTGAGCATCAGGACAAAATGGCATTATGGTAATAAGGTTGGTCACACAGAGCAACAAAGAGCGGCACACAAGGTCATTCGTAATGGGATGGGATGTAAAACCGGAATGACGTTGGAAATGGATGGGGATGTGCAGGGGGATCTGTTACCGTTTTTCCAATGTCAATAGCAGTTTTATTCACACGAGGAGAAAAATAGATGATACTTTTTTATCACTGTCTCTTCACACAAAAGATGGGCTTCGCTAAGACATTACAGGAGCTGGCTAAGATTTTCTTTTGTACATGTCTGGGTAACATCAATATAAAAAAATATATGATGTTGACTTCAGTTCAGCTTCGTCTTTCCATTTTACGCCACGCGGAGAAAAATATTCCTCTTAAAACTCATTTTAAAGGAACAAGTGAAACAACTCACCCACGCTTAGTTCTAAATGTGTGGAAAATTTTAAATCTTGGCAGCTCAACGTTAATTAATTATATTAGCATACCAACACATAATATGAATGGCTCAATGGAAGAACAAAAGAAAAGTTGCAAAATACAGCCAATGCTAAATATATGCAACACTGCCGTGATTCTTTATTATATTTTTCCATGCATGATCTCTCCTTCCTCACTCGTCACCCAAAGGAACAATATGACACTGACTGGACTACGAGATTTGGTCAGCGGGGAACGGGCAGGACCAACACCAACACCGACCTTCGCAATTTAATATTGATTTTTTTGTTTCTTGAATCCCTGCTTGCCCTGTTCCGTCCTTTTATGTACCAGGCTTATACATAATGTATGTTCTTAGTAAAAATTGTGGAATGCGTACTGACTGGGTAGTGTGTTGTTGACACATGCTGTAATATATTATGATACAGTCCAGTGGGTATTTCCAATGATTTGCAAACAAATGAATGAGTCCATGCATGTACCCTGTGAATGGTAAAGACATGATGATATAAATGGAAACTGTTGTCCAGAGTCATTCACCATTATTGTTGACCTAGCCATTCATAACTAACTCAATCGTTTAGCTCAACTACAGACATACATATCTTTATAAAAAAATTCACCTGGTGAAAGCAGTCTACCCGAAATTACATACTTTTGACTTGGTTTCCCACTAATATGATCATGACTCATGATCATGATCAATAGGTCCCTATTAGTTCAAGCCAACAATTTAGTAGGTCGTGGATTTAATATCATGTAGGCATATAATTTTAGGTTTCCATTTGTATGCTGCTGACCAAACCAATGAATAGGTTTTCATTGGTAGTTGGATTGGGTTTGTTTATTTCATTACCCCCAACGGTTTCCCATTATGAAACGCAAAGTTGTGTAACTGTACAAACTTGATTTAGATAATTGATATGTCTACTTAGGTAACTGATGTTTTGTAAGCATTGTTGGCTAACGAGTTACATGTGAGCTTCAAGACCATCGTTGCTTTAATAGATCGTTATTTTGCTTCGGGAAAGAAACATACGTAATTGCACATTTACGCAACCATTTCAAATCTTAAGTTTCATTTCCTGTTTTAAATATATTCGTAATCCTCTTTCATGCTAAATACATGTAAGCATCTCCGGAAATAATCTTTCCTTCCAAGTAGCTTCAACTTTCACTCATATCTTCTAAACCTGCTCTTACTTTACAAACATCTTCCCTTCAAAAAGTTTTGGAAGGTCAGAATCAGATACTCTCAGATATCTATATTATGCACATCCTTTTCTCAAAATTTATGTACATGAGATAAAAAAAATTGTATAATGGACCAAGTACAGATTATTTTTCTCCTTCAAGTTGCCTATGTATCTGGAAATATTTTCACTATGAAAGGGAAAGCAACCTCGTTAAATATAATATACGATTTTCCTAGGAAATAATCCGAAAAAGTAGGATGAGTTTCATCAGGCTGAAAAATCTGATATGGTCATAGTAATACGTAACAACGTAACTGGCGAAGATAAAGTAAGCGCCACTTTAATATTTTTAGTACTTGATGAAGCCTGATGTGTACATTAAAGGGTGGAGGAAAGTTTTTAGCAATTGAAAGACTAGACCCAGAACTAGATCTACTCAACTGTGTAGACTAAGGCTAAATTAGATAGACAGGTTGCAGGCGATGAAACCTGATAGGTACAGATTAGGAATTGGATACTGTTACAGCTCAAAAGTCATGTTGTTGGTTGCCAAGCCGATATCCGTTAGATGAATAGACGGTGTACCTTCCAGTAGAATGGCTGTGAGATTTTAAATAAAATCTGGAACAAGCAAACTTTACATACCGAAATCTATGTATGCACCTATTTCCTTTCATCGTCAAAGCATAATTATGGATTGCCAAATTAATAGTTTCTGGAGAAAGTTATTTGCAAAATCAGTGCGGCGCTTAACGGATTGAGCACAGTAACCAGAGAACGGAAATTCCAGCGATCTTCTTAAGTGGAAGCATGTAAGATACATAAGATGATCAACAAACCAGTGAAATCAATTAGCCATAACGCCTGACGATATCTCTCATTGTCTAAGCATTCGTCACACTCAAGCGGGCAACAATCAGTCCTCCTCCCATTCTGTAAAGAAGCTACAGTAATTACCCCTCGACAATGACAGGAAAGCTCTTTTCAATGAAATATGTTTTCTCCTTCCCGATCTCCTTATGCAATCCATTCCGATGATTCAACACACCGTCAATATCTCATATATAATCTCAAATGAATTTCCAACTACTCTCAAGCAGCACCACAAATCTCCGGAATTTCATAAAGAAAAAGCTAACGAAGCCGATGTTTTTTTTTGGAACGAAAATAGAAGAATCCAGAAAAAGTTTTTTTTTTTCCATATATATGCCTAATTAAGGTGCATCTATCCATGAAGGATATTTCTTCGTCAGCCACATACTTAACGTTCTGGTTAGAAAAAGTCAACATTTTATTAATTTATGGGCGGACGGAAACTCCCGGAATAGCAAAAAATTTCTCAAGAAAATAAATTCAAGCTGCTGCTAACTAAGTAGGAGGAAGGATATCCGACACAGGGCTCTCCTCTATTCTGAGATAGTATTAGGGAGAGAAAAGCAGGGCCGACTTTTAGAGAATTGACTTCTTTTGCTGATGGAGCAGTGTAATATAAGGGAAAAGAAAGTTCGCCTTTCTCTCCTTCCTCCTCATCGCCTTCGTCTCCCTTCTTGCTTCATTTTACTAGTTGAAAGCGCTGGCGTGGCGTATCAGGATGGGGAAAAAATAATAGTGAGGGAAAAGTGGTCCTATCTGTAGCTCAACTTGTGTGTGGTGGTGGGGATCTTGTAGAGGAAGGCAAACCTCACAGTGGGCTTCATAATATCCTTGCTTGCTCTGTAGAGTGAAAAGCTTCCTAACTAGTTTCCAGTTTTCTGGCAGCCTTTCTCGCAGCAATACACGTGTGGAAAATAGCTCCACGTTAATGCTTGCCCTATTGGCTCGCTTTCCATCTTGCATAAATTCATTGCCTCTCTCCGTCGTCCACCATTCTACTTCTTCTTACTTCCAAACAGGAAATTGGTGCTCAGAATGCCCCGGGTGAAAGCTGGCCTGCACAAAGGGAGGAACCCGTCTTCGCTGTAATAACGATAATAATAAGCACCCCGTCTTATTTATTCGGATTAATCTTGAAAGTTTTCCTATTCATATTGTCGTGGGGGCCAAAAGGGGGGAAACCAGCTCTGAGATAGCCAATAAGGACAGCTCCGTGCCAAAACCAGTCATAAACACAAAGGCTAAAGTTTTCCCCAGCAGTCAACGGCAGGGAAGAGATGAACTGTGTATTAAGTTGGACGAAATCGAAAACTCGGAAAGTTTTTGTTTTCCCCTGCCAAAGCCAAGTGTGCAGTGGGGGACGTGCAGTGAGAAGTTTTCATTCCTGTTAAGATATAAAAACAATCAGGGGGAGATAAAGTTGACAATGATTAGGATATTAGGAAAAGGAGTAATATGTTTCCGATCGACAAGCCCAATGGTGCTCCCCTGTCAATAATTAATCATTTGGGGAATACTTGCTCTTACCCTGGCGGATCACCCACTATTACGACCACAACCAAAGGTCATTTATCAAACATTTACGATAAGTTGAGCTTGAGCTGAATTATTGATATTATGTGAAACTTAACTAAGGCATTACTATCAATAAAAGAGATAGATCCTGGGAGAAAGTAACGAGTTGGCCATAACCAGATTGGACAAGATCTTGGCAATAGGGGAGGTGGATTAGTGCTTAATTAAAAATTAATCAATTTAATTTCAACCGCGGTGTCTCTCATGCAATCATTAACAATCTACCTGACTTCTATGAAAGGTGCTGACTGCTGAAGAAGATCGTGAACGGCTTGTCTTCGACTTTCTCAAAGGTTGTGACCCTTATTCCCAAGTTATTCCAGTTGTCCTATCCGGAGAATGTGAAGAGGGAAAAGTTAAATGTGTTTTCGAAATGTTGTAATGTTCTCAGCTACAATGATAAATTACTTGAAGCCAAAGCCAAGCAGCCCCCATATCCTCTAAAAGGATTACGACAGAATAAACAAAGCCTTCTTTTTTCCTCTTTAACGTTGACGAAGTGAATTATCAAGATCTCTATTTTATATATGTGCTGTTCCTGTTCCAAAGTTCATAGTTATTCTTGAGGAGGATGAGGATGATGAAGACAGATCGTAAATCAAGTACTTGACTTGAGGAAATATACAAGAAGGAGAAAGTGTACGTTGTTGTGTTCTTTTTCTCAACATCTCAACAACTTCATAAGATATGAGATGCGATGAGATGCTCCCCATCATCAAGGCAGAGGAAGACGAGGACGTGCTTCTACACATGTAATAATAATAATCATGTACATAAATTAATATATTATATAAGGATGAGGATGAGCAATATGTTTCCCCCGTCCCCGTCTCCTTCATTGCTATGACTCATGACTATGGCTATCCCTTGCTTTGCATTCAGTGCCCCACTTCACTGAGGAAGCAGATAACAGGCTTCACCCACAATCAACTTTAACCCGGATCCTGTGTGGAGGAGGTGTTGTTGGATGAGAGGAGAACTTGTACGAAACAATAAATTTTATATTTCTCTTTCGCCTTTGTATCACCGCTGAAGGGGGAGAGGGGGGAAAGAACTGCAGTGTACTGCATTACCCACACACTAACTATAAGTGCTTGTGCCATATGTCATAACTGTTTCCTTCCTTAGTCAAGATCCTTTCCCGTCCTCCTCGCACCTGTTCCTTTGGAAGTCAACCTAGTGTGAATGAATGCGATGGTTTACTTTCCCTATCATAAAACTTTCATAGATGGATGGATGCTGGGTTGGAGGTGATGGTGAGATGCTAAAACGCTCCCTACCGCAGTTAATACGATTGTCGCCATAAATTCCGAACTAATCTAGTCAGTCGAGATTTAACATGGTGTTGAGTGTGTGTTCACTCTACCTGGTGACAAGTAAGTTATTAAAATTCATTATAAATGTTGACATGGAGTTCATGCCAAAACATGTATGCTCTCGGCTCTGGCTTCCCATCCCTCCCTCGGTGTGTGCTAATATTTCTGTATGAATTGGTAAGCAGTAGGCACTAACCCAGAGCCCCATCATAACAACAGTGTACAAAACATGTTGCTCTCTCTCTCCCTCTCTCTCTCTCGTCAGTTTTAAAGCTACCTTGTAGTGTCACTTGAGAACAAGTATTTGCTTTCTCCCGAGGGAGTTGAAGGAGCCGTGAGATATTGGGAATTTTAATAGACTTGCATAGCGTACCCAATGTACCCATTTTTGGCTTTATACTGGTAGCATATACCCACACCTAACCTACCTATATCAATTTTCTCTCTCTCTCTCTTTGTTTATATATTACCACCCGAGCCTTTTAGCACTTTCCTCACTTGAGCAGAGCATATTATTTTTTCGGAGAAAAAAAAAGTTCATACATATTTATATGCTCGAATGTACAACTAGCTATATCTATATTAATATATTGTAATAAAATTCGGTATTTACCGGACTGTGATGTAACTTGAGAGCACCGATGCTGTTATGGGAAAAACTACTTCGCAAACATTAATACCTAAAAACAGTTTTTATGTTTAATGCGTGATCCACTGGAGCTACATAATATGATCCGAAAGAGTACAAAATGGTAAAAACTCTGACAAAATGGTAAAGTGGAAAAAACAATTCTGGATGAGCTACCACCCACGTTGAGTCAAAGATCCCCAATTCAGGAATATAGGTATAGTACCGATAATGAATAATTCTGTTGCATAATTAAAGGCTGGAAAGTCAGATAGGGAGATC
Organism: Pseudosinella alba; assembly: GCA_034700485.1. NCBI lineage: Eukaryota > Metazoa > Arthropoda > Collembola > Entomobryomorpha > Entomobryidae > Pseudosinella > Pseudosinella alba. The sequence continues at coordinate 9,400 of JAQIXQ010000691.1, forward strand.
CTCTTTAAAACAACTGACACCCCTGACGTCAGAGCTGTGTCACCCTTATTGAGAGTGAAATGCCGTATGTGTCACACTGAGCTTTTGACAGTTTGGATCTTTCCTTTGAATAAATCCTATCCTGAAGTGTGTTCCATATAAATTTCCAACTAATCAAAAGGGAATTTGTTGTTATATTCCATTCCAGATTCTTAATATGACTTTCAATGACACATGGCTGACGTAAAATCGTTGGTGGTGGAGGGAAACTTTACAAAAAGTTGTTTCCCCTCTCATATGCATTGGGAAACTATATAAAAAGGACTCAACGATGCATGCAGTATATTCACTAGGGAAATTAGGTTAATCTGACACATTTGACAACATTTAACTTTTTTAGGGAAGATGAAACCCTGCGAAATGGAAATAATTGAGTAACTTCTCTATTAAAAAATTATTGGGCTAGAAGTCAAGGTTCCTTTTAAGTTTTTTTTTAGAGTTTTGGGCACAAAAACAGTTTTGTAAGATTTGAGCCGACAAACACATGCCATGTCATGCCATAGGTTTAAGGAATCAACCTCCTCTACTTGGTTTGGTAGCAAGTGACAATCAGGATAATATATTACGTGTGTGTGTGTGGCATCAAGGGAATCCGACCGCAAAACCGTCTCCAAATAATTGAGTTGAGCTATAAATATTTGAGAAAAATTTTATTTCGGGAAGTTGGGAGCACTTTGCCCTTTCCTAATCCTTCCTCATATCTCTCTATCCCTTCAATACGCATGCATAATGAGGGAAGCCACTGGCTGAAATGTGATGGCTCTCATTCCGACCATTATTGTCTGCTTCCGTAAATAGCCCGATCCTTTCCATCCCAACAGGATTTAATTTCCACTTCTTGGAAAATTACCTCGGCACACATATATTTAGGTATCTACTTACGCATTAAAAGATTAAATGGTATGTTGAGCTCGAAAACAAAAGTAATGTAATGCCCATTAGTTGCAAATTAGCATAATAATTTCTATTATCTTCCTCCACTTTTCATCATCTGTGGAGGAATGATGAATGAGAATAAATTAGAACAAAGAGAAAGTAAATGAAAGAGTAGGTATGTGCCATTATCTCTCCCAATTCATATTACTCTGGCATGTACTTAGGAGATAAAATATCCGAAAGGGAGGTACAGTAACTAATCAGGGAAATTGTTGAACTGCTTACTTAAGGGAAATAAAATTTCTGGGTCAGATTTTATTCCCCCAGGCAGTGTCTGTTATGCTCTTAGCGGCTTACAAAATTTATATCCGCCAACGACTAGCATTTTGAAAAACCATTTTACCATCGCCCCTTTTACCATTCACCCAAGCCATATTCTTTTTACCTAGACCAGACCAAACCAGACAAACTGGCTATGCTGGACTCCACCGGCTTTTCTCCTTAATCCCTCTTATTAATTCTAATCAAAACAGGATAGATATCTGGTAACTGTGATCGCACTTTAGTGGAGGGCAAACAATAGGTTTTTGCTTTTGTCCAATCCATTGTAAGAGGGAAGGGGACCTAGGGCAATAAAACTATATCACTTTGGAAATCCAAAATCACAAAGTTTCGCAAAAAAATAAAAGTTAACTTTGTATTGGAGAATGGAGATATAGCATTACCCCAAGTAGGGAGAAGAAACCTCAGCATCATGAAAATCAAGGGAAATTTGGGCTGCTGCATAGAAACAAGGGATAAATAAAACACAGATTGCTACCGCGATGTGAAGAAAGTTGCTGTGAAACAATGTCCCCATATAAAAGTCAAAAGTCACCCGCTACTCCTGCCACTATTGCTACTACACTCCGAGGAGGAAAATTGGGAAAGTGGGGTAAACTTTTGGAAATGCATTCAACTGTACATGGAACAAGAATTGTCTTTTTTGTCATTTATCAACATACTTTAGTCGAAATGTTTGGGTAAAAGTGGTACGATCTAAAGAAGTCCCTTCCAACTCCAACATTGTCATATTGTAACTTTCAAACTTAACTACAGCTTTAATACCACCTTCCCAATATACAGATATAGGATCATTTTGTTCAACCAAGCTATTCAAATCACTTTTCCTGGCACAACTTACCACTTATCTAATCCCACTTATAATGTTATGCCAGTTGTGAGCTTATTCAATTTCGAAGACTTCAGCTGGTCAATTACGTCAGCCGAGTGAAATGGGAAATGGGTAGTATTTAACTGTTCGGATTGGTTGGATATATACCGGAATGAAAAAAAAACCCTTGACTTGACTCAAATCAATTCCTCTAATAAAATTAGCAATTACAACGGAGCTTTTCCTGAAATTTTGTCCATCGATAAAATGAAAACGGTAAAAGGAAAAGGAAGGCACGACACGTTCATAATCATATAATATGGTAAATGGTAATGCGGTTTCACACCTCAAATCTTCGAAATTCAATTCTTAAGTAGAAGTGTACATTTGTGACATATTCAAAGCCCGAATTTTCATCCATCTCTCTGTGTGTTCCGCTAAACTGGTCATCTAATTTGACAAATTTTTGGAAAAGCTTAAGCTAGCTTTTAGGTAACAGTAGTGGGTGGTGGTGTGGCAGCTGGGTTGGAATGCTGTTCACCCTGAAACTTTATTTCCACTTATTTACCCCTTCTAGTAGAGCTATCTATAAAACGACATAATAAATTACATTAGACAACTTAAGCCACACGCAGTTCTTAGTTACTTGCTTAAAAAATGATCAGATCCAGGTAAGATTCTGTTTACGTCAGTTCTTGGAGGAACTTATCTTGTTTGATCTCCTTTTCACTTTAAAAATGCCCTTATTTTTGGATCGCCTACGTATGACAGCCTAAATTAAGAATGAATTAGACAGGTTACCTTGAAGACATTTATAGCCAATTATATTTCAAACTGTAATTTCATTTCAACTCACTCTCAATCGTTTCACTTTTTAGGAGTCATGTCGAATGATATAATCATGTGATTTGCATTTTTAGATGGAATCATGTAAATCCTAGCGCCAATTATTGACAAACGACTAGGGCAAGGGATATGCTCCCATTCCAATATTTGTCAAAAAAAATAACCAGTTTAATTTAACTTAAAAGGTGATATTAATGTGACTTGTCATTAGCGTCAGAATATTTATTGATTATTTCAAGTTTGTTGTTTATCAAAAAATAGAGTATGGTTTTATTTCTGCGCATCACCGCACCGTTATAGATTATTATTTTTTTTATATTGACGTCATATTGACGTATTGATAGTATCACACTAATGCATTCTCTTATCCAGCTAGTAAATAGAAATTCAAATTTTTGGGAAATAAGACGTAATTTAGGAAGATAATATCCACTTAATGAAAGAAATTATATAATACCTTGTAAAGTCAAACTTAATCCTGATTGGAATTTATTTTTTTAGCATGACCTATAATTACTTTCTGTGCTCATTATGGCTACTGCTAAACATATTTACATACATATTTTGTCTCACACATCTAAAAAAACCAGTTAACTTCAGTTGAACCACAAATTACAAGATTATCTCATACCATACCATAGTTTGAACTCTTAAATTTTGCAAAAAAAATATTAGATTTATAGAATAAATGTACAAAATTACTCGAAATGCAATTTATGTAGAAAGCATGTAAGTTTCCGTAATGGGTCTCATTGGGCCAAAGGACCAAGAGTCTAGACAAAATCATAACTTTGATGGCTTGTTACGAATTTCAAGTTGTGTCATAAACCAAATTAAGCTATCACCACAAATGGAATCTGCATTTATGAAAAAACAAAATATATATTTCGTTACATCATCATCATCTTGTGGCCACATGGCCATGGTCAATGGCCATTATTGCCATGAGAGAGTGGAAGCAAAATGACTAAACATTTACAAGCCCGACCATCCTGAGTCAAAATGAATTCAATTTCAGTCTCATGGTCATGGAGCCATGTCATGACATGACTATGCAATGCCATAATGCATGGTTTTTTCATGGCAAATTGCAAAATGTGATAAAATAAAATGCATTTATTTACAGCGAGTCAGACATAGAACGAACTCAAGCATATTGCAAATTCTACCATTTTCTATGCAAAATCGTATCGAGCATTACTTGCCATTTGCTATCACATCCCGTAATCGAAACAAAATATATAAATAGAAGACCGCTAGACTTTTTAGGAATCAAAAGAAAATGTTAATAAAACACATGTGAACTCAATATATTTGGTGGATATATACTTATGAACAGAGTTGATTTGGCATTTTTTATATGAAAAGTTATTAGTCCAATCCAACCTATTGACAAAGAAACCGGTTTTCGAGGAACCCCCAATCACAGTTCCAATCCAAGTCCCAACTTTTTAAAAATAACTTGCAGAATTAAATTCAGTTAGTTTTAATTTTGTTCCGTAGTATTTTGTCTACAGTACATGGATACACTTTTATAGTAGCCTAGTCGTAAGTAGGTTAATATATTCCAAACGAATGATGCAGAAAATTTAAAAGTAATCATATCTGAAATCATGTAGTAGGACGCTGCGCTTCGTCCTACCCTAACCAAGTGTATTCTACATCAGGGCATTATGGCACGACGATCCGTTTGCTAAAATTCACCAGAATGAGAAATCTAACGTCTACCATTTGATGCATTACCTACATACATAATATTATTATGCTATACTTGGGTGCACTGGAAGCTATATTTATATATCAGCTAGTGAAATCGACAATGTCCAAACACTAGCCCAATCTCGAAAAAAAAGTGCTGGGCAAACATTATTTTCTGAGACTATATCTTGAATAAAAGCTGGGATCCTGGATCTAGAATCTCTTGGATCTCCAGACGATTGCCATTTTATTTCGCCTCGGAATCTGACATAAAATCGCTCTTAGTGACAGCCAGTCACCGTAGGATAACTTGGCCGGGTTGGAAATAACTTGAATAACTTGAACCTACAATGCATATCACTGCCTGGCCCCAGCGATATTAATAAAGATTGACGGAAAATGGATTTGAAACGACTTTGATGTCTGGAGCTATCTGACAGCAGAAATCTACTCAATATGTATATTAAGTTGGTGAAGGCGGCCTAGGTCGAATTTCCGAGCATAAAAAAATAGGACACGTAGCAACAGACATGAAAGCATAGCGATAAGATAAGTATTCCATGCATCTTTCAATTAAATAAAGTACTCACTCCTCACATCATACCTAGTGGAGGATTCTGTCAAAGATAATTAAAAGTAATGCCATGGCTTGCCATGCAGTTCCATTGAACGCGGGTCTCCATATCCTACAGGTAGCTTTTTTGCGTAAGGACAAAAACGGTTGCCAATTGCAATGGCCATGCCCTAAGCATTCCATCTCATATTTTCATGGCCAACATGCCAATGTCCCTTTTCAATGCCCTCTCTCATTATCAATTCCAAACCAGTTTTGAAAAGAGAATGAGTACAAAGAGGGGGAAATCGTATTTTTGGCACAAAAATATTTCCTAAAATGCTATAAAAAAGGACTATGCCTGGATCATTAATGACTCAATACTAACTTTGGAGTGCATTCCAGGACCAGGATACTTACTACATCAGTGGGATTAGCGACGACAAATATAAAGTACTTTCCCTTCATGTTGTATTACATTAAAACTCTTTAATGGATAAAGATTTGAGCATGTAGTATATACTGTAGTAGTGAATTACTAAAAAGGAAAACGGTACATTTTATGAATTAATCGCTCTTTTTACTTTTATTAATGAAACTCCGGCATTATGTTGTTATATAATGGGGATGGATAGAGGAATGTGTGGCTGATGATCATAATGATGGTAATGGAATGAAAATAGGAATTTTTACGAGCATTGGTGCATGGGTTTAGCTAGACCCAGGTGCTCGGCGGAACCAGTTCCGGCACTGTTCTCCTCAGCAGAGTGAGAGAAAGACAAATCCACAAAGCTTTTAGTGTAATGGGAACGCGTCTATCCCAGTCCAGTGTTCGCATTTCTCCATTAATTCGGAAAAGTCTATTAGTTGTCTAATTATATCGTCCAGTCTAAAGTCTAAATAAAAGTTGTACATGTACACACGGAACTTATATAACATTTGGTATTATCCGTAATGGTGGAGGGATTCCCCCTTTTAAATTCTCACTTTACAACCAGCTATAAAGACATATTAAGCTGTTTTAGCTTGCAATCAGTACAAAAGCAAATGGTTCCACATCTCTGTATGAATGACTTGTTTCCTGGATAAAACATCAAAAAGGTGGTTTAAGCCATTCCATTCCCTTCAAGCCTAGGAACAGGTTGACTGACAATCCTTCAAACTGAGTTGACCCGGAACGGGAAAAAATCCACGCGTTTTTTATAATGACCGTCCATTTTAAATTCATTTAAAAGCATTTACAAAAATAGGATCCCCATAAAAATGTTCAGAGTAAATCATTATATGATCATGGCATCCTCATGGCTCTGCGTAATAAGGCATGGCACTCGAGCTAATTGTCAGAGTGTAACTCGTCCGACTGGGTGTAGTGAAATAAAAAGAAATTATTTGAAAATGAGAGATGGTAATGTGCCAACCCCAATTCTGGCACTTCCCCTCTACTCCATCAACAAGGCAGAAAAATGCACTCAAAAAAAAGTTTAAGACTTGGGGCAACAATGTTTATAATGGCTTTACTTTCACGGGCTTGCACACTCACGATATATTAGGGAATGCAACTCAGCCTGTCAGTAATGTCCCTGGTTTCATTCAGCTTGAAAGAAAAAAAAAGTATCATAAATAGTCACTTCCTGTTTCAATGATTTTATTACGACACCTTTGAGAGTTGTAAAAAACACATCGAATTCGAATCCTTTCTTTCACTGGAGCCTCCTGGGATGGTCATATATGATAGCCTTCATATTATAAATGAGTATATGTTAAGATGGGTATGAGTGAGTTAGTGCAAACTTTTTTCTTCTGAAATACAAAAATAAAATAAAATCCTTGTCGCATTTTCTAAGTAATTCTAAATATAGGAAAGCGCTAATAAATTACCGGGGAAGGCAGAGCCTCCTTTGACAAGGGCCAATAAAATAAAACGCAAATGGAAAATGGAGCCATATTTAGGTCGTGCACGCAATATAGACAGCCAAAAAGCTAAAGCTTTTTATGTTTTTCTCTCCTTCTTTGCCCCTTAAGCCGGAGGTTTTATCTTACTTAAAATTTCAAATATAATGAATGGCTAATGTGTAAAAAAAATACATTTTTCAAGGTAGCAGAGAGAGAGAGAGAGTTGTAGTTGCTGAGATGTCCTGTTATCTTACTTAATAGAAGGTTATTATTTTGTTTGCTTTTTTTCTACATGTATTAATGTAAGCATATCTATTACTTACTCTCCAGATGTATATAACATATTATACAAGTTTGTTGTCACGGTGGCTGGCTTTCATTGTGGCACGTGTGTACCTAATCTGCAAGGATGTAGGAGTAAGTAGTTCTAGTGAACATTGTCTTTGTGTTTACGTGCCACTTCTGAATTACTATCATCCATCAATGATTATTACTATATTATGCATTTAGCATGTTTCCTATTCCAGTTTTCAATGAGATAGGTCCACTTTTTTTTTCTCCTCTCCTAGCAATCTACATGTCCTGCCAAATATAAGTTTTTTTTAATGAAAAAAAGTTACATAACTGGACGTGTATTCAGCTAGATGGAACATGAAAGTAGCATCAAGATAAATCTAAATGGGGGTAGAATAATATAGTCTCTTATCATGATGATGGTGATTATTATATCTGAAGTATAACGTGTTCCAGCAGGGTTGTCCTTTATTGGCAACCTTTGTTCCCCCAAACAACCTAACAACCTACATAGTTAACACAAAACTAAATCAGTCAGCTAGAGCATTATCTCTTTCTAGTAAAAAGTAATCTTGTTCATTAAATCAAGTTCTTTATATTTAGCCCTCCAAATCATTTTAATTATTGAATGATTAGGTTATCAATATAGCTGGCTCACTACTTGCAAGAGAGAGAGAAAAAAAATTGTGAAAAAGGCAAGCAAAATTAGTTGTTCAGCGGAAATAGCAACATTCACGGATTCTGAGAAGAAGAGAGAAAAATGAGCAATGAGGTTGTTTAATGTAGTTTCAGCCTATTTTTTGCGTATAACATGTGCACATGGAAAGAGGTAAAAGGTGATGGGATGATGATCGAGATTCAGGTTGTTCTGGTCTGGTCTGGAATCGAGGTGGCTGGAAATGATTAGATTAGGCGTACTGTTTCTGACGATGATTGATTGTTGCTTGAGTGAGTATAAAGTAACAGTTCATGTGATACCTATCAGCCTTATATAGTGGCTCTCTCTGGTCTATTAAGACGTTAGACGACTTGTTGCTACGGACCGGGAACAGTGAAAGCTCAAGTTTTACTTCCAAAGGAAGGATTCTTCCCCTCCTAATAATAAACGGTGGTTTGGTTTGGTTTAGTGATGGTATGGAGTACCTTCCTGGGAAACAAGTATAAAAAAACTAATAATAAAGAGCCAATGAAATGAGCGTCTTCACAGTAAACAAGTAAGTTTGATTTCTTTGTCAAAATCTAATATAGTCTTGTGCCTGGTTACTTGTAGCTGGGGAAGGGTTAGGAACGTATCAAAAATTGTGGTTGGGGAAGATGAAGATGTAGTAAAAATCCCCTTTTACTGGCTTTGTTCAATTTGAAATAAAGTTTTTTAAAGAAGGGAATCATCATAAAATGGGGATAAGGCTCCGCATCGTCTATGATCTTGAAAGATAGCCACGAGCAAAAAATAAATAAGTAAACAAATATAGATAGATACATGAACACTTTATATGTGTGTTAAGTTATGTGTTACATTAGGATTTGGGTTATGGTCTGGTATATGTGATGCGGTATAAAATTCCCAGGATATCAGCATAAACCATGACAATAAAATCTAAAGATGTAGTTTAACTCACTCTAGCATGGAATGATTGGTTATATATTTAATTTTATATTTGATAGAGAGATGATATGGATGTACATACACATATCTAGATTCTCTAACTTCCAAGAGAGAGAAACAAAAGTGACTGAAATATGTACAAGATTGGCACACGACGTGACTATACCTATATTAAAACATTTTATATGATATCCCATATCCACTGCTATTTTTGGAACTCATCAAAATTACTGAAATGATAGTAAATAATGACAAGTCATCTTGAGGCAGATAAATAGATGCATGATGTGGCTGCCTTTATATTTGATTTGAAAAGATGTTAGGAACAAGAAGGAAACCGTGGCAGGGGTTTCAAGAAGACATCAAAGAAAGTAGACATGGTGCTGGTGTTCTCAAGTGTTTCCCTCTCCGACTTGACTAGCTATAATTTGTATTTCCGAGGAATGCACTGCATACATATTTGAATTTGAATTGAGATCCTTCCCAGCATTCGCATTCGATAAAAAAAGAACCGCAAAACAGTTGGCTCAACCTTGAGGCACTTGCTAACATAATGAGAGTTTGCTTTTCACGTTCATTCCTCAGAGAAAAAAAAATTAATAATGTCCAATCCAGTCATAACGCTATTGGCTGGGGCAATGTGAAAATAGATTTTGAAAAACAAGATGAGTTATTCCATCTTATCTAAAAGTGCTAATGTGGGAACTTCCAAATAACCATCGTAAGTTTTAGTTTACGACTCACTCACACTCAAAAATACAGAAAAGGAAGTTTAAAACAAAATGGGAAAGTTTTACGCTTCATAAGTTGCTTTAAATTAGCCAGAAAAATGGTCTGTGACTGACAAGGGGCTACTACGTAATCGATAGGAAGGGAAGTAAGCATGTATATATGGACCAGTACAAAAATTGAGTAATGTATCAAGACGAAATGTTTCCCAATGTATCTAAAAGTGGAATGTTCCAAACCAGAACCTGCCCAAACCAACTATTGCAATGTAATAAAGCTAAAAGTATTTTGCCGTATGTATCATGTCACATCATGGGTTATGGTTATGGAGTCCCCCTCGACTAGCCAATTCGAAATAGTCGAAATCGGAATTTATTTGACGAACCAGCTGTCGCCGTAGCGATCCTGCCACTATGGCACGTTTTCCTACCTTCCGTAATAGTCCCCCTCCCACGATGCGATTTAAGAAAAGAGTGACATGGTCGACTCCGCTCCACTGCAACATTGATTTTTTTCCCGTTCAATTTCTCAACATACTCATATTATGGAGGAAGTATGTTATGTAACTCTACCTAAGTGAAGTATTAAATTACATAAATCTGCACAACCGATTTGTTTTGATGATATGCTCTTGATTCGGTTGTTTAGGGAAGGAAATCAGCCCATATAGTGAGAAACGGAAATTATAATGGACTAGTCATAATCATATAGCAGATGGACTATATGTGTGGAGCTCCCTGGAACCATTTGACTCAAGCGTAGCTCTCATATTCCCTAAACAGGAGCCACTTAAATGTAAATTGTGTTTACATGAAATTCAAGAAACTGCTGCTGAAAATGAATATAATTTAGCAAAAAAAAATCCACACAGACATATTTCATGACTACAAGATCTCATTTTGTTTCACACCTTTTATGAAGAAAAAAGGATTGACTCCACAATCAAACCAACAGCGATACATAAAATGTAACGCATAGCGAATTTTGACTGGAATAAATTCGCAAAATCTAATCTAGTGTGATGATAGTTATTGCAAAAATGTTCTCTGGTGAATATATGATGATATGGATAAAGTTATATCTGGATGAAATCTCTAGGTAGTAATAGTCTAGTATGAGCTTGTTGAGGTTTTGTTTGTATTATTCATCATCATAATATCAAGAGAGATCTGATCCAGACTCCTCACTCACCCTCATATCATATCTAATGCAATAAAATGTTCTTTTTTTTACATACGGACATAACAAGATTCTCTGTCTGGAGAACGTGAAGTTTACCTTCCATGAAGTCTACCAAAAAATATATGATAACGCATTTGATTGCGTTCTTCAGTTTGCTCCGGCCTTCTTTTCCATCTCTCTCTCTCTCTTACTCACTCAAGAACTTTTGGTTACACAGTCATGAGCTGGGCTGATGGAAATGATATCAATCTCATCTTTTCATGATGTACCTTTTGTACTATGTATTATCTTGTTTGGGGAATATGGTGGAAAAGCTCCAAAAAATCTGCTGGCTATTACAGCCATATCCATAGCCATGAACATGAGGTTAGGCTATAGTGTGAATGCCACATGGTTGTTTTACGATTCACCTAGACCTAAATACTATCTGGGCGACTACCTTCCCAAAAAAAAGTTTTGTCTTCTTCCATCTTCTTTGCTCTCTTCTTGGAAGGGGGGAGAGTTGTCTTGTCTTGTCTAAAAAATTCTCAATTTTATCCATGTGGGTGGGTGGAAGCTGGTGAGGCTAGCCCAGAAGCACGTCTTATTATTCCAAGACAAAAGAGTTAAAACAATGACTGGAAAGTAGACAAGCGGATCAAGTGAAGAAAAAAAAGTTTTTTACTTCTCTTTTTGGGTTTGCTTAGCCTGATCTTGATGTGCTTATTGTATTCAACTGCCTCTGCTTGCTTTTGGTTGTCTGAGGATTTTTTGGAGATTCACTTTTGCTCTCCTTCCAATATTTTGATAGAATCTCCGGTGCAAGAAGAAGTGGATTCTTTTCCTGATCCTGATTCTTCCCCTGTCTGTTGCTCTGTGTGGTCTAAATACTTGAGAAATGTGAGAAAGGACATGGGGAAAAGTGGGAAGGGAAAATAATATTTTTTTGTACTCATATATTTATGTCCATTTCTCTTTTCAATTTTTTTTCAGGGCTCCCAGTTTTCCAGAATGATCCAATTTGCTACAAGCTTCCCTCAATGCCCCGGAACCGGAGTTGCTGTTGAAAAAAGTTTGCCGTTGTTGGTTCAAGACGGTGCTGCTGCAGCTGTCGCTCGTATTAAAGAATATGCTCCTGGTCGTATGGATGGATAGACGGTTTCACTCATCGTCAGTCTCTCTTTTCTCGCTCCGATACGTATAGCTCATGTATCCATCCCACTTTCTAAACTCCTTTCTCTGAAGGAAAAAAAGGAGTCGTGAGGATCTGAAAAATAGGGAGTTGGATGGAAGAGACTGAGCAGTGATGAGATAAGCGTGTGTGATTTGATTTGATCTCTCCGGTGATCCCGCTTCGTTCTCCTCCTCACTTTCACCTTTTGCCGTGGTGGAAGTTGCTGGATCCTCTCTCTCATCTTGTATGCTGGCTTCCTCTTTTGTACTTTTCAAAAAAAAAAGTGGAATAGATTTTATGGTTTACTTTTTTTCCTTAAAGTGGAATGCATATAGATATCTTGCTGAGTTAGTGAAAATACGTTTACCAATGCAACAAAAGAAGTGATACTGATGGGGGAGGCAGGAGAAAGGAAATAACTCGGAAAAAGAAGAAAACTCACAATCCCAATCTCAACCCAACATCTATAAACCTTCCCATTCTACTTACTTACCTGTGTGTCAATTTTGCATCTACTCCAATCTTCTCTCCCGGCACCACACCAACTAGGAAAAGATAAAAGCACAAGACAAGAAGGAAAGGAATGTGCGTACATATATAAAGGAATCCCAAATCTGGAATCTACAACTTTGGATGTAATTTTGCCAATCCCAGGCTTGACTCCAATTTGTCAGTTGTCAGTTTATTGTTCCAGTGCAAAATCTGCAAAGCGTACACGAGGGGGAAGGGAACTGACACTGTCCCGGATTTTCCAAACGATACGATACGCGATGATATTATTAGATGGGGAAAAATAAGACATGCTTCCAATGCTATAATTGTTTTCCCAATTGCACTCAAAGGGAAAGTAATAATACGAATTGAGTGAGAGTGGCCTGTCGAGTTAAATCATCGGAACGAACCTCTCTGCACTTTCTGTTTCGGAACTATTTTTTCCTGACCCAATTAATTATACTCTCTTCCTGAATTGGCCCCGGTTTTGGAAGGTTACAATGTTTTAAACAACAATATTATTGCATTACATTGAACTTGGTATAAACGTGAGGAGGAGAGTCTCTGTTGTGGCCAATCTGATCGTGAGTTTTTTTTTCTACGAAAAAAAAAATACAAACAGGGAGTGAACGTGGTTGTGTGCTTCAAAGGGAATGCTTCGTGTTTTTGCTGGAATTCTTGTGTGAAGAAAGTGAATCAGACAGGATCCAACATTGTTTGGTGGTTACCTATGTTGTGG
>JAQIXQ010000692.1:0-22650 GCA_034700485.1 Pseudosinella alba
TTATTCCTATAAATACATGGGGCTGATAATAATTTAGGCACATTCATGAAACCTCAATAAGCATATCAAAATTAATTCGGTATAATTAATTAATTAATAAGCGTCCAGGTTTTCAAATCCATCCATCATGTACGCCAGAAACAATTTTGGGAGTTTAGTGATCCTAATTGCAACAATCCTTACACTTTGCTGTATGGGTAAGTGAAATATTTCCACGGAATATTATCTAAGAAAATTAGTGCGGAATCTTTATAAATTACTTGACTGACTATGCTTTTAATAATTTATGAACAGAGGAAGCCGGCGCAGTATCCTGCCAATCGCAGGGCACACGGGACAGGCCAGCTTACTGTACATGGTTTGACGAATGTCCTCAGGGCCTGCGAAGCGTTCTGTGGGACACTGGCTGTGAGAGCAGGAATGGTCGGGATCAGCTTTGCTGTATCTAGACCAAACTTGAATTACATTGACTAATTACAAATTAAAGTTTTCGAATCAAAACCTCCAATTTTTGAGTAGTGATTTATTTTTATTTATCATTTGTTTTCTGCATTTTTACCAATAAACATTTTCATAAAAAAATTATAATAGTTAACAAGTTAATTATGATTTCCTTGCCAAATATGTTGAACTGAATAAAATAAATAAAAAATACAAATAAACTTGTTGTTGTCCTTTGAAAGGACTCCTTTCTTAAATGATTGCAAACTCCTTTTATTTCTTTTTATTTCCCACTTTTGGAAACCGAATCCTTTTTTATAGTGTTATGGGCCTCCTTTAACTACAAGCAAAGGAAATGCACATATAATATGATTATTAATGATTAGAAATGCCAAGTAATTACGAAACAAATATGGATCATGTTTTACCTTTTTACGGAATATTACCCGTTAATAGAAAAATAGGCCCATTGGCCAGACATTTTTTTATAACGCAACGCATGGTCCTCGTCAGATTGAGCAAGTGTGTCAGATCAGTTTGCTATAGGAAACCTTCCCACGTTGAAGGGTGTAACTAGTTCAATTTTGTGGACAACTTCTGCATAAGATTGCATCGAATTTTCCAAAAAATATTAATAATAAAATAAGGGCACATCGGGAGTTTTTTTTTTTAAATTGGGAGACAAATCACTTCTTGTGACTAAACTTCATAACACGTGAAATCGTAGTTCAAAATTATGTAATAGTATTGTAAGAGCGAGTAACACTATCACTTGTGATTATATTTTATTGTTTGCCAAATTGGCTTTCGTGCCATTTCCTCTGGTCTGCCCCCTCTTAGCCACACAGACTTTTTTATGTCGTCTCAAACTGGACGAAGTTTTGTAATCTTTCTGGCAAAACTCGCATTTCCATGGTCTCTCACAGGTGTGAATTGCAACGTGCCGAGCTAGGATGCACTGAAGAACGCTTTCTCGCATATTTGACATTGCACTTTGCACATTGCATTTTTTTCCTTGTCGGTTTTATGAGTAGTATGATGCTTGCGCAGAGAACTTCGGACAGCGAAACTTTCCCCGCACATTTTGCAGAAATGTGGGCGTTCTTCAATGTGGGAGAGTAAATGTTCCTCGAAGATTCCTTTTGGCGAACATCTTTTTCCACAAAATACACAATCAAATGTCCGGTGACAACTTCGATTATGGACACGTTTGGAATGTCTTCCAAGTGCACAGACCTCCTTGAAGCTTATGTGACAAATTTCGCACTGCAAACTTCCTTCATGGATGAGCAAGTGAGATTTAAGCTGACCTGTAGTGGGAAATTCATCCGCACAGAGTTTGCAAAAATGGGATTTTTCTTTAATATGGCTAAGAAGATGAGGCTCAAGGCCGGTACGCCTCGCGAATTTTTTGTTGCAAAATATACACTCATTTGAGAGACGATGTGGTCGCGGATTGTGAACTTGATTTTTGTGGTAGTTGAGATACCGTTTTAATTTGAAACTTGCACCGCAGATATTACATTTGAAATGTTTTCCTTCGGTTTCGTGTATTGACATGTGTATCTGGAAATTCTTTTTTAATTTGAATCGTTTGTTGCAAATCTTACACTCAACTGGCTTTTCAGAGGAATGAACTCTCTCATGTTCAGTTAAAGCCTTTTTCCCGGTGAAAGCTTTCCCGCACATGCCACATTTGTCAGGTTTCTCCCCCAAGTGGACTCTCATGTGATAAGCAAGAGTATATTTACAGGAAAACATTTTACTACCAGGTGGGCATAATTCGCAGGTGAGCCCCATTGTTGTTGTTGTGTTGTTGCACTTTATTTCAAATAACAATACACCGGGTTCGGTTTGTTTCCTACCTTAAAATTGACACTCGAATGTCTGAAGAAATTATAACTAAAAATACCCAACGATGCATTATAAATAAACGAGCTAATAATCATTGTAGCCGCATCACTCAAACATAAACAACAAAATAATATAAAGTGTGAATATGGATACTGAATTTTACATGCAACCAGCCAAAAAAGCTCTGCATTCTGTTTGTAATATAGCGAGGATTGAGGATCGGGTTGCTAACAACTGACCAGTTCATCAAAAAAGGTATATTAGGGAGAGATTTGAGTGCATAGATATCAAGATATCATACTTCTTGCATGGTCATACCATAACGGGTTGCAGCTTACTTCACTTTTGCAATATGTAAAATGAAAAGATATAACAGGTATACTAGAAAATATCAAAATTATCAAGCAAGTTGGTAAAGTGACTGCCGTGTCCTAATGTTTTTGCATTATTAATATTATTATAGTAAATAGTCATATCGTGTAGCTATATCCAGACAAGATATTTCGTAGAGCGCAAGACAAGTTCCTGTTGACCTTCAATTCTGAGCTGGATTGAATTCCAGAGCACACAATATCACTGTTCCCATATTATAAAGTACATAAAATTCAACACCATTCTGTTATATTTTGGTGATGGTTGCGAATTTTCAGTTACCTACCTCAACTTTAAATTGACCACATAATAATCAAAGAAGTACCTATTTTAGGTAACTGACTTTACAAGGTTGCAACGAGTATCAGAGAAAGTTTGACATTTAGAGTTACATATATTGTTTATTGTCGTTGCACTTTGAAAACAAAATACTATTTGATAGCAGCATGCCTTCCAATGGACAACGTCAAACCCTGGTTAGCTGTGACATATGTCGCAAAAGGCTATTGTCAATGTTCTTAAAATACGGTGACCAGATATACGAGGCCGTGAAGTAGTACATTTGGAGTGAGCAAAGTAGTATAAAGTAGTACACTTGGAGGGTTCAAGAAGTAGTATAAAGTAGTATACTTTGAAGGTTTTAAGTAGTGCAGTTGGATGGTTGTAGTACAAAGTAGTTTACTTGGAGGGCTCCAAAACGTACCTGTAATTCGCATGTATTCTAATAAAGAAGTCTTCTCCGAAGACTTCTTTAATTAGAATCATTAGATTCAATAGATTCATTGGAATCTTCTTCTGAAGAACTCTTCTTGAAGAAGAAGAGTCGAATATCCTTCCACAGCGTCTAGCCATTTACTAATTTTCTCTTCTCATTTTTGATTTTTTCATCATCGGATTTTTTGTGCTATAAATTGTTTATCTATATTCTGGGGGATTTTGTCCAGTCATTTGAAAGTTCTGATTGATTGTCTTTAAGTTGGAATTGTTTGAGTACGATTTAATTCAACATATGTATATTTTTTTCTGAAATTATGGTAGTCGCAATTTGTACTACTTTGCAAAGTTAAGTTTGGTGGAGTCTTCCCAAAGCTTTGGGAAGACTCCACCTTCTTGGAAGTAATACAATGGTAGTTATACTATGGTAGAATTCACAACGAAAGCTTGGAAGTAGTACAGCTCAAGTTGTGCTATTTTGGGTTGCATCAACTCTATGATGCTTTATTATCATACTGTAAGTAATAGGTCAATTCTACTAGCGAACATTAGCTAAATAATAGTTGCTAAAACACGAAATATACATCAATTCTCTTGAGTAAATTCTACTTTGTGTAGTAGATGCCTCGCGAAAGTAGTACAGTACTGCCAAAAACAGTACGTCTGGTCACCGTACTTAAAATGCACATGCGATTGTTATTCACTGCCAAGAATAAGAATCAAAACCGATGTACGATTTGAAGGAAATATTTACCAACAAACAATCCCGGATTCTACACGAGTAGATTCATTCTGGTGAGCTAAATTTTTGTTGCGAGATTTGTAACAAAAGAGTTTTATCCAGGAAGGCAATTACAAAAAACGTATCAACAACATGACAACTTTGCATAACTATATTAACCTAATCCTAAATCCTAATCACTAAATCAGACTTACTATTTTAAAGTAACTAGATATCATCAGTCTTTTATTAAGAGAACTTGAAAGATAACATATCCAGTTACAAACGATTAGATAGTATGCCTAAGTGAGGTTCCCTCACATGCCTGCAAGATGACCGGCCGGAAAAAAATTGTTTTGACAAATCTCCACGGGAAAATGGGATTTGGTCAAGAGCGTTCGGAGACTGCGGATGATATGATGACATTTTAAATTTCTTTCAGTCCTTCCACAATTATCCCGTTGAAGCTTCCCATATTGCTGTTCATGCTCTTTCTCTGATGCCTATGCGCTATATTTTCTCGCCAATCGCGACTGGCCATTTTTGCGAATTTTCGCTGAAGCTCATGCCAAATTATGCCTCATAATATTATCATTCATCATAATTACAGCTCACAATCAGGTCGTATTTAATGTTGCTAGTTTGCCATAAAACTTCATGTCTTAAAAAAACAAGCCACTTTCTTTACATTCACCAGCATCCGAAAATAGATATTCTTCTTTGTTGGGATCTTGATAAATTCAAGCAGGCAATCAATCCTTGACAAAATATCTTCCCTTCCAAAAAAGCAGGTATAGTGTACATAATGGTCCGTGCGCTGGAGCCACTAAATTGCCGTGAAGCATCATGCCTTGGGAAAGTAACTTTACTATTCACCAGGACCACGAGAGAGAATACATATTACCTATATGTGGCATATATGTCCTAGCCACCAGCAGTATATATTTATTTGTGCATATTCCTTGGGCCGATCAGATCAGATCTCAATCCAATCCAAACACACGCTCATATTCATTAATAGCAGATTGATGGGAAATGCACCTACTATCATATTATAAAGCAAATTAAAAAGTAACTGCAATTAAAAGTGAAGATTAAATACGGAGATGAACCGAATTGTAGGGGCAGTTTCTGAACAGGGGAATGAGTCTTTATTACGGAGATCATTCAAGTGGTTAAAATCACTGGTTGGTTTTTTCAAAATAATTTAAATTTTATTTCTTCCATCGTCATGTTTTCGACATTCATTTTTTTAAATACGAAATATTTTGGTTTACTTTGTGCAGTTATCTTTTGGCAACTATAACCATTCCACCCATCAACCAACTGCACATGCAGACGGCTCCGCAGTAACCCAGAATCATAATCCACAGGAGGATGATGACACCGTGTACAATGCGGAAAGACTTTTGTGGAAACGGGTTGTTCACGGGAGGACTGAGTTTCTCGTGAAATGGGAAGGGCTTGAAAGTAAGCACAATACTTGGGAGCCGGAGGCTAATATCATCGCTCCCGAACTTCTAGCACAGTTCAAAAAGTTGGAGGAGAGGAGGATGAAGGGGAGGGTTGCTTTGGGGCGGAGGAAGAGAGCTGCTCAGCCGGCGTTGGAGTCCTCTCAAGGGACTGATCCCAGCGGGAGTAAGAAGATGAGGACGACCCCACAAGAACGACAGGCTGATATGGTCTTTCAGAATCATGGCTATTTAGCTGAACCAGTTGGGGACTCCCGTGACCCTCCTAAGCAGCCAACAGGATTCCACCGTGGACTCCAAGCCCAGGAAGTCCAACATGTGGAAAGGATCAATGGCGAGCTCATGCTCCTGGTCAAGTGGGAGGGCTCGGATATTAGGGAATATGTCGCAGCCAGGGAAGTTAATCAGAAGTGCCCGCAGCTTGTCATTAACTACTATCAACCTCGACTGGTCTGTGGAAATTGGTATGATTAGTAATGAAGTTCAGATGGTTGTTATTTTTCAATTACTTTCAGTTACATGACCTTGATATGAATTATGGATTTACTCTTTCTATTTTATAACAAAAATCTTTATATCTGGTTTTAAGTACGAATATGAGCATAATTATTTTGAAATGATATATAAATAAATTTTGACATTTAAAATAAATTAAACTACATATATCCTGAAGAACAGTCATCCTAAAACTTGTTTTGTGTTACTTACGTCGAGCACTTTAAATATAGTCATATATATTTCAATATTTAATTTTTATCAGTAACTGTATTTGACATATACGTCAAGATGAATTTTCATTTTTCAATTACAATTACTCGGAAATGGTAAATCGGACAATGTTATTGTTTCCTCTCCCAACCACGGTGGATATCCTGCAACCATCTCCCCGTCCCCAACCAGCCACCGGCCCAATATACGGGTTACTTGTGTTCAGCTCAAATGAAGGCTTCCCATCCCTACTCTCATATTTGACGACGCACTCCGTCGCCCCTGTGCAGAATCCATAGCTTTCCGCCCCGTGAATCACAGAATTGTTGGGAGGGATCTCGTGATTTGGAAGCATGGCTCCTGTCCACCCTCCCGTTTCACAGATATTCTCCCCCAACATGAAGGCCTTGTTGGTGGTATTGATAATGACGATGTCCGTTGAGCGGGCGGCACGACCACTGCCGAATATTTCGCTGTGGAGTCGCTCACTAGCCGTTTTGGTAAAGGGGGCGGCATGCTCCGCCGCAAGTTTTGTTAGAGCGCTTGCAGTAACCGGCTAACAATATTTACAAATAGATCAGAGCTCATGTTATAGTCATGTTAATGTTAAATGTTAATTAAATGTTTTGTTAAAAAATAATCTTACATCCATTGCCAAGGTTGGGATGATTTTGCACTTTGATGATTACTAGAAGAAATTGTAAGGATTAATTGGAAGAAAGACAAATTAAAGTGAAGAGAATGAGAAGAGAGGGGCCTTTTATATGACCTGCGCATGGCCCAGCCCACGAGGACAACACTTGTCAAAATTGATTAAGGGATGAGGCGAGGTAAATAAATAAAAAAGTAAGCTTAAGGACATTGCGGTAATTATGATGAGCTGGTTTTCCTTACTTCAATATCGCAAAAGGTAATGCTTCAATGTAAGCAACTCACAGGAAATCATAACCAATCATAGTTTACAGATTGGAGTATTAAAAATCATAAGGAAAAGTTACACTTTTTATTACTTATGTGGATCAGTACAATTTCAAGAAACACCTTACTCTAAACTATAATGCGCCGGATGTTGGTTCGACAGTAACCTTGTGGGTTTGTGCCGACCAAGATATATTTATTTTTATCCGGTTCATATTTTATTCCTTGTTTTCCCAACTTGATATGAATATTTTAATTTTGATTTTGTTCGCCTTGGACTGCGGTATTTTCACGGACAAATAAATCTTGTTCAGCGTCAATATTGCTATACATTATCATATTTATGATCGAGGGGAAAACGAGTGCAATAGGTTCAGTTTTGTATTGTTTTATTTGGATTAACAGAGGAAATTTTTTATTCAAATTAATAACATAACATGGTTAATCAATCACGGTTCATATCAACTATGAACAAATTTAAGCATTTTAATATTATTTTTGCACGACATGATTTTTAGAAGTAGAATGGCTGGTTGTTAGGGAGGTTCCCTTTAAGGACCGTGCTTTAAAAAAATGAAAAATGCATACAATCATGGAGTGATATGGAATCACTCTACCTCCAAAAACCTTTGATGTTAATAGACTCCGAAACGGTGCATAATTTCGAAAAAAGTATCGAAACAAAAAGGCTGGAGAATTGCATGCAGATTATGGGGTCATTTCGAATCTTTCAAAAAGACCAATATTTTTCGAGATAATTCCAAAAAACCTCATTTTTGGGCCCATGCGGGCCCTTGCGGGGTCGTTTTCGCCAAAAATCATTCATGAAGCTATTTAGCTCACAGTATGTAGTATATGTGGTGGTCGAAGTCCCAAAATTTATCATAAATTATCCTAATAAAAGGGAAAATTCAATTTGGGGTTGTTCACTTCTTTAACGTTCATAGCAACAACTATATAATTAATAATTATCCATCAAAATCATCATCCGTATCGGCATCATCGTCACTTTCTTCATATTAATCAAATCAATGAACCCCAGACCATTCACATTCAAGGCAATGACATACTTAGCTATATAGATAGGCACATGATAAAAAATAATGATAATGATCCTATCATGCCAAGCCCCACATTTTTTTGTTTCAGCTTCTTGAGACACTCCAAATTATAAACCAACAACTAATGCAATTTCTCCATTTATACTACCTAACGATAAGCATAATTTCCCATCTCATATTTCAAAATGACGTGAGTGCATCCTGCAATATTGTCAAATTGGCAATAATTTTCCCTTTCCTCATCGAGTTAGACGCATGCCTTGGGCCAGGCCAGACATGCTTTTTTTAATGCAAAACTTTCATATTTCATTACGTAAATGGAATATGTTGAAGTTAAAATATGAAA
This sequence comes from Pseudosinella alba, assembly GCA_034700485.1. NCBI lineage: Eukaryota > Metazoa > Arthropoda > Collembola > Entomobryomorpha > Entomobryidae > Pseudosinella > Pseudosinella alba. The sequence goes on from JAQIXQ010000692.1 coordinate 8,608, forward strand.
TGGAGAAGTGTTTGGCCCGACACGAAAAACGTTTTCTTGGTCATGGACATAGATACATAAAATGGCTCAATTCAGTTTTATGACTTTGTTTTAGCTTCTTTTTTTCTTGGAGGTTTTCTGAATCGCCAGAGTAGCTTCTTTCTTCACTCCCTCCCTGTTTTTCGCTACTTTTGGGATGATGAATCATTCCTAGAAAATCCATTTCATTTGTCAGTTCATTTTCAATCCTATTCATTCCCATTTCGTCCTCCTCTTCCTTTCGACAAGTCATTTATATATATGCATTAGTTTGAAGGAAAAAATCTACGCAGCAGAAACTTTTTACGACCGAGATTTTGCAATAACTGAGGCATTATATTATGTTTGGTGCTGTGTACCTAAATGTTTTCGTTATTTTTGCACAGGAAGCAATTTAATTTATGGCATTAAGTAAGTAGGTGATATGGAGCTTCGAGCCCATGTTACATGAGTTCAATTTTGTCGCATATTTGTCTTATATCATGTCATATCATATAACACCCTGGTTTGGTTCTTGTATTGGGACAAGTATGAGATGATGTACGATCATGATCCGGCAAGCCTAATCGTAATACTGATATTGACACATAGACATAGATGTGTACATACAAGCAATTCCAAAGTTAATAAATTGTTCAGTTCAGTCGTCAAGAAGTCAAAGTCAATAGGAGTTAGTTGACGAAGCAGACGTGAGCCTGATATGATATTGATATACCCTCGAATCGTCCTTTACAGTTTTTAAACTTGAAATTGAAAGAGAGTATTTGTTCATCCATGCCTATTTACAATAGTGCAAAGCAATATGCTAAAAAGTGAAGAAGATGAAACGTTAATGAGTAGAAGACAATAAGTACAATATATGAATAATTTATTCTTACATAAGTTCATTTCTCTTGTGTATGAATATATATTTGATTTGTGAAGTGATTAATGGTTCAGAATTAATGACGGACAAAACTATAGACACGTTGGAAGGATTGTGTGACGTGTGATTTAGTTGTGACGATGAGCATCAAAAATTGAACTCCGTTTAGCTATGGCTTGGATTTTGGAACATTTCATAAGCTTAACTCTGTTACGTTTTAATCAAAGTTCTACGTGAAAATATTTATCATATGAGCAAAAGTCTCATGGAAAATTCCATAAGCCTTCCTTTCCTTTAGCACGACATGATAATGGATGATGCAGTTCAGCCAGGAACTTTACAGTAATTTTGTGAGTTGTCAACTCTGTTTCCATCCTGATGACAAACAGAGGGTGAAAGACGAGTGACTTCACATTCATATCACCTCATATGCCCGTTGGGGAACAGATACTGTTCAGGCAGGAAGCGAAAGTGGTTTTGTAAAGAAAAAAACTTATGGAGTCATTTAATAAAAATAAAACAAGTTGAATGAAGTGAATCTCAACCATAGTCAGCCAGATCCAAATTTATCGTCATCATCATCGCATCCGTGGAATAAGCCATATATATACATATCTTATTATTTCATCATTATCTGCTATATGAACAATAATAAATAGATATTTTAAAGAAACAAATTTTATGAACTACGAGTAATTGCCAGTTTTAAATTAAGCCATTATTAATTAAACCATTCCCAGCCATTATTAAAATGGGACAATTTTCTTGGCTGAAAGTGGAAAAACGTAAATATTTGTGCGAAGTCTTTTGATTAGTAAAAAGTGACTTGCTTAAATAGGCGTGGGATGGGCATGTTCATTATTCTTGTGAGCTCAACGCAGGTCACTTCATTCGTGAGGGGAGGATCCGGATCACGAATTTCTAAAGATGAATTGGTTACTGGCATCTGACAGAAAAAGTACATTCGTTGTAGACCTTACTATTTAATGTGCTGAGTTTCAAGCTTTTATAAGTAAAAAATAGTAATTGGAGATTTTGCCAACATGGAAAAGGAAGTACCACCCTCCTTGGCACACCTTTCGACGGCAACTATTCTCATGGCCCTATCAGATAAAATTATTTCAAACAAAAAATCAAATCTCCGTGTAAACCAGCCAGCGTCCGTGTTTGGGAAAGTTTGTGAATTGTTAACAAATCAATCGAGCAGCACCCAAGCTGAACGGTTGTACCTTAGTGCACTATGGTCAACGCATAATAATGAGGTAAAGCAATTGTTAGTACTGTGCTACGGTTACAAAATATTATATATGTCCACTTCAAAATTTCACTTACGAATAAAGTCTACTTTTTTTATTGAATTCCCAGACAAAGGGAGGATCGGCGAAGGAACAGCAAAAATTTGAGAAGCACAGAAGGCAAAAGGAAAAGCGGTGGATTGCACAGGAACGGAAAAACGCAATTCTGGACGCAATGATAGATAAGCGCATTGACAAAGCTAATAAAAGGAAATCGTCACCGGTACCGGTAAAGCATTTAATGATAGACTGTTATTACTTTTGATGTTTCCCATGCCGGATGGCTTCTGTTTAGTTTCCGTTATTACCTAATTATTTACTAGTCTATTTTTACTTTTGCATTACAGAAACGGGACTCAATAGGGGGAATGATATCAAAAAAAATCCGCAGTGTCACAAATGCGTTTAGGGGCCTTTCAGCAAGTTCCGAACAAAACCCAAATGCACCACCGTTGGACATCTCTAACAAAGGTAGCACACCTGCCAAACATGATCATTACCCTCATGCACCAATTTCGGAGATATGGAATGATTCGTCCGGATGCCCTAGCTTTACAAATATGGCATCGTCAACGCCATTGCCAAGCAAATTCCAAGCTGTAATTCCCGGGAGCCAGCGTTTAAATCTATATCCAATTCTAATCCCCGGGAGCCCATCGCCAAGTGAATATCCTATTATAACCCGTTCAAGTCTACCCCCATGCACTAATCCAACTTTATCACGCGGGAGTCAGCCTTTAAGTATGTATCCAACTTTATCCCCAGGAAGCCCACCACAATTATCAACACAGGGATTACCGGGATTGATTCCAAATAGAACGACAACCTATTACGGACATGAATTAAATACCAGTTTCAACTCACTACCTCAACTTACTCAATATAGAGCAAACATACCCTGCTCACTTCTCAACGAGGATGTGGATGAATTCAATAATCAACCCATGGATGGAGGCCGCAGTCCTGAGGATAGCGGACTGAATATACGAATTGGCGAATCAACTGTTGGAAGTGACCAGGATTATCTACTAAACCTAATTACCAACTTCGAACGACGAATTAATGTTTTCCCTACTTACGACTGTCCTATATGTAGGCGATATGTTTACCAGTCAACCACCGCCATAAGGACTATATCGCTATCTCCATTGTTCATCAATGCTTTGCGAACAAATGGATTTACGGAATTCGGTGAAGGTGAACTTATTCGGGTCTGTATGCGATGCCATGCTGCGGTGAAAAAAAACAAAATTCCTCCGATGTCCTTCATGAACAACATGAACCCCGGAGTCTCACCTGCAGTACTTACAGATTTGAATAACATCGAGATAAGACTAATTAGTCAGATTAAGCCGTTTATGAAAATATTTAATCTTTCTCGCGGCCTCGGACAACAAGCAGTCAGAGGATCTGTTATTCATTTCCCACAAAACCTTGATTACGTCATTAAGCAGCTTCCCATTACACCGGATAATAGTGACTGTGTGCTGGTAAATGAAACAGATGAACATGGGTGGCATTTGCATGACTTTTTCGTGAGAGCTGACAGTTTATATACTGCCTTGACTTGGTTACAACAAAACAACATCAATTATTTCGACGTGGAAATACAGAACATTCCAGAAGAAGACTTGCAGATTGAGGAAGTAAATGCACATCAAGATGTCGTCCCACAACAGCACGAGCACAACGCATACGATCGCATAGATGGGGGATTTCAATGTATGAGCAATGGGAGGAGAATTCTTAGAGCAGATTTCCATCAGGCTTCGCGTGACGTATTCCCGAATGGAGGCAATCAGTGTGCAGCGATGGCAGCTTCTGCAATTGCATACGCAGAATGTCAGGAATGCATTACGTGGTCCTCAGCAGTACTTAACCAAGTGCTCGTGACTGGGGATAATTACTACAACGCAATTCCAAATATCGACCCCAATGGATTTCTCGAGTCGAGCCAAGTAACTGGGCGCATTTCCTGTTTTAATAAAATTGAAATAGAAATCAGAGCCCAGGACACTTTTTATTCTGGATTTTTCAACAAAGTTATGAATGGCCAATTAGAGGAACAGCTTCAAAAATTTATTACCGAAAGCTACCAATACTCCATTTTTACTGCAAACTCCACGTGTGTTGCATTCATTAAACAGGATGAACAAGTCTACTTATTTGATTCACACGCGAGAGGGAAAAATGGATATGCCCCAAAACAAAATGAGGTCAGATATGGATTATCTGCATGTTTAATGGAAAGCACTGCAGCAACAGCGGCAAAATACTTTTCCATCATACTCCACCATTCAATCCAACCCAAAAGCAAGAAGAAGAAAAATGAATTGACGGAGTTGGAGAAGCGGGAGCAGTACTATTTTGTTATCAGAGCATTTCAAAGTAATGTGGTGGAAAATGAGCTGCAAGGTACAATTCATTTGATTATTTTATTATTCGAGTATTCTCCCTGCTTTTATATTCAAATCACATTTTACCTCAAAAATAACCGCATGATATCTAAAATACCCTCTCCACTCCTTTCACTAAAACACTGGCTCTCCGCTCCAATATTAAGTGTGAACTTTCACCACTCCCTTCTTTCCCCAGATCGTATCCACAATCCCGAAACATATTCACTCGGGTCTTTCTTCGATAGTGAATGACACCTCACTCCCCGTTTTCCAATTTCCTTTTCCTTCTCTCCCCCTCTATTCATATCCCACTCAACTCTAATATTAACAGCGAACTTTCACCACTCCCTTCTTTCCCCAGATCGTATCCACAAGCCCGAAACATATTCACTCGGGTGTTTCTGCGATTGTGAATGAGACCTCACTCCCCCTTCTCCAATTTCATCTTCCTTCTCTCCTCCTCTATTCATATCCCACTCAACTCCAATATTAACAGCTAACTTTCACCACTCCTATATTTCCCCAGATCGTATTCACCATCCCGAAACATATTCACTCGGGTCTTTCTTCGATAGTGAATGACACCTCACTCCCCGTTCGCCAATTTCCTCTTCCTTCACTCCCCCTATTCATATCCTACTCAACTCTAATATTAATAGTGAACTATCACCACTTCCTTCTTTCCAAAGATCGTATACACAAGCCCGAAACATATTCACTCGGGTCTTTCTTCGATAGTGAATGAGACCTCACTCCCAGTTCTCCAATTTCCTCTTCCTTCTCCCCCCCCTCTACTCATATCCCACTCAACTCCAATATTAACAGCGAACTTTCACCACTCCCTTCTTTCCCCAGATCGTGTCCACAAGCCCGAAACATATTCACTCGGGTCTTTCTTCGATTGTGAATGAGACCTCACTTCCCCTTCTCCAATTTCCTCTTCCTCCTCCCCCGTCTATTCAAATCCCACTCAACATTAACTGCGAACTTAATATCGACTTGTCTTACCCCAAATAAAGAGCCTCACTGCACCTCACCTTCCGCATATGCTGTCCTTCTCTAAATTTTATTTTGGCTGAACATTTACTCAGATAATTTTGTTTTTTATTACCTCTACGAATTTGTTTTATTACAGCTGAAGACCAGGTTCCCCAAAACAATACGGGGTCCCGAAACCCCACACCAGTTTGCTCTGACAGGGTCAGAATCAACGAAGATGACCTGGGTGCCGATCTAGGATCCGTGGCATATAATCCGTCTCTGGACTGCGTCATTACAGAAAACGAACACATCGAGCCCGAATTGCAAAAGTTTCTGGATTATTGCAAGCAAGTTCAACCAAGATGCGAATTGCGACGGCAACCTGGCAATCCTTTGTACCCCAACAGGGAACCCCGATTGGAAGAACTTTCATTTATCAAAGCCTTTCCATTTGGAATAAATGGGTATGATGAGATCCGCAAAATACCAATTACACCTTTGGATTACTTCCAACAACGTGTTATGGGAGTTAACAAAGCGTTTCATGACAACGAGTATCTGTTTTACGCAATGAGTCGTGTGGAGCAGTACACTATTCAGCAAAAAATTGCCATTATGGGAAACATTTCCACTGAATCTGGACAAAATGGTGAACAGGAGGGCGCCATCCCCGGTTGGGATAATGTGCATCTCTACATGTCTGCAATACGGGGGAGTCCATCATATTGGAAAAAGTATACAGGTGAGATTTTGGTTTATCGATACACTCACCGATATGCTAAAACTGAAGAGATTTAAGGGTGTTATTTAAAATTGATTCCGTAATTGATCAGATGTTTAACTCTAACAGGTGATCTGATGGCTATGCTATCTCAGCTCTCCACGCCCACCTTTTTTCTGACTATTTCGTATGACGATCTCAACAGTGTGGACTGCTTGACTGCTTTATGGAAGGCAACACATGGGGTTAACGAAGAATTGCCTTGCCATCCTAAGGATATTCCGTTCTCAGAAAGGAGAGATCTTTTAAACAATTCTCCTGTTGCGTCTGCACGTCACTTTTGCCATAAGATGAACGTTATTATGGATATTCTTAAAAAGAACGCTCAGTATTTGTTTGGGGCACCCTTACAAAACTTTACGTACCGGGTTGAGTTTCAGGTATTATAACTGACATTACAAATCTGCTGAATGCATGATTATTGTAATGACTTAGCTGGGGTTATGTTTACTAATGCTTTTTTTCTTCCTTCTAGTCGAGGGGCTCTCCCCATGTTCATATGCTGCTTTGGTTAACTGGGGTACCCGAATGGCATACCGAGGAAGGAATTCGTTTCATTGAGGCAAATGTTAGCTGCGCTACTGCTGTTCCATATCGTGACCTCGTATTGCGATATCAGAATCACCGCCACACGAAAACGTGCTTCAAAAAGGACAATGTATGCAGATTTGGCTTTCCCAGAAAGCCCTCGTCAGTAACAAAAGTTCTGGATGATGAAGAAATTCAACGCAATTACGGCCGATTTGTCATATTGAAACGGACCAAGGAAGAGATGATGATAAACAATTACCATGCCAAGTTGCTGCAGCTTCTAAAATGCAATCATGACATTCAAGTTGTCACAGGATCCAGGGCAATAGCATACTATATAGGAAAATATATGTCAAAGGCTGAACCTACCCATTTGCGTGAGGACTTAAGAAAATCGTTTGAAAATTTCCGCAATGATACTACCTCAAGTTATTACAGGAAAGCAATGACCATCGCGAATAAAATAATCAGCAAAAGAGAGGTCAGCGCTGTGGAAGCTGGCTTCAGATTATGCAGCCTGCCCTTACGTAAGAGTTCCAGAATAACAATATTTGTTCCTGCCTACCAACCCCAAAATAGGATGCGCATGGTATTCAAAGAGACAGTTGGCCAGGATCGTGTTTTTCATGGTTTAAACATATTTGACCGGTACGAATTGCGTCCCGACAATCTCGAACATATCTGCTGCTTAGAGTTTGCGGCGCACTACACTCCTGTATCAAGAAACAGCACTAAACAAGTAGATCAAGATTTAAATGAAAATGTTGAAGAGGATGATGAGGAAGGTGAAACTACTTCTGAAGAAATTGAATTGAAAGAAGGCAAGGGAAAGATGCGTCGCCGAAAGCACCCCGCCATCATAAAATTTCCGTTTTTTAACCCCACGGAGCAAAAAGAAAATTACTTATACTCCCTTTTACTGATGTACTATCCATTCCGTAATGAAGTCGAAATTCTCCGCCCTTTGAATGGACCTCCAAGGACAGTGGAAAAGGCGTTCGACGATTTGAATTCCCGTTTCAGAACGTGCTCTGATGATCCCATAATTCGTCCCGACCTAGTTGAACAAGTAAACACGGTGCTGTTTCTACTCTACGACGAAGCTTCCCAACCTGAAAACGAAATGAATGATGACGATGAGCATAGAAATGTTTTCTTTGAAGAGGACCCTGAAAACATTAACGAAGGTGAAATATTTGTGCCTGCAGCAGTTGACCCAATTATGGATCAAAACGAAAATATGCAACAACGAGTGGCGAATCTAACTCTGGCACAACGAAGTCTGTTTTTGAAGGTACGGAATCAAATAATCCACAACGAAGCCACAACGTCTCAGATGTTCGAATTTATTCAAGGTAATCAGTTTACTCTTGACGCCTGAATCGGAATCACATTTTTATTCGAATGCATTGAATTAAGTTACCAGAACAAAATATTTACTTCATGCCAACAGGTGCAGGTGGAACCGGTAAAAGTTACGTAATTGAGACATTGACGCTTCTTATTGAAACATTATGCACTGGAAAGGAAAGAGCGGTAATAAAATGTTGTCCCACAGGGATAGCGGCAAGAGCGATTTTTGGTATGCACTCGAAGGCACTTTAACTACGGATTTTGGCAGAATCCAATCTTTATATTTTATTTGCTAACATACATGTCTGTTCATGTACAGGAACAACTATACATAAAGCATTCTGCCTTGGAGTGGAAAAGCAAGGAATTGCTCCATATCTAAAGTTATCTGGCCCGAGGCTGCAGGAGAGACGAACCATGTTCAAGGACGTCAGATTTATAATTTTGGATGAGGTGAAATAATAAATTTGTTTTGCTTTTAACTTAACTTTAACTTTAAGTTTCCTTCAACGTTTACCTATTTATGCCTATTTGTATTGTTCCAGGTATCAATGATCAGCTACCAGGTACTTCGAATGATTCACTTGAGACTATGTGAAATATTTCCCGAGAGAGATGCCCCATTCGGTGGAGTAAACATGATTTTTTTGGTATTTCCCTGATATTACATAATTGCGCATTAACAATATATGCGAAATCAAATATTAATAAGTACTTTTGGTAATGTAGGTGACCTCCTGCAGCTTGCTCCAGTTCGTGGGAACTGGATATTTAAACCTCCTGTATATCTAACATACGAAACCAATCTGTGGTCTCTGTTTACATTCCGAGAGTTTACTGAAATTATGCGTCAGGCTGATACGGACACACTTTCTCAAATACTAAAGCGGCTTCGAATTGGAACTTTGCGCTATGCCGACATAACCACATTAAGGCAACGATTGCTTGACCCTTCAAACCCAAATTTTGCTGCTATGTTTGCTGCCTCAAAAGCATCAATTCATCTCTTCCCAAAAGTAAAAATGGTGGACAAATACAATGCAGCAAGAATGTCAGAATTCCGGGAGCGGGGAGTACGTGTGTATGAGATACAATGCAAAGATACATATGCGGATGGAAAACATTTAGGCAAACCTGTACCGCCATCACTTATTCCGAAGGATGTTCGGAATTGTGGGGGGATCCCGGATGTTCTTTCCTTAGCAATTGGCTCCAAGGTCATGCTGAAATGGAATGCTGATGTCCTCGGTAATTGCGTGTAGAAATAACCAACTTCTAAATTAAAGTTTATTGCATTAACACGCGTATTGTTATTTTTAAAAGGGGGACTATGCAATGGGAGCCTTGGTATTGTGCGGGGTTTCATTTGGCCGGCATTACGACAAACCCAGCGATATGAAGGACACTTGCCTGAATCGATCTTGGTGCAGTTTGATGGTCGCATAGACAGTCGGCATTTTTCAAGAGATCCAGCATACCAAAACTGTGTTCATATTGCTCCAAAAACGTTTGAGTTTATTGGTAATCGCGGGACAAGAGTTAGTAGACTCCAATTGCCCATATGTCTTTCATTTAGTTGCTCCATACATAAAGCGCAAGGAATGACCCTACCATCAGCAACCATTCATCTAGGAAGGGATATATTTAAGGCAGGTATGGCATATGTTGCGGTTTCCCGCTTAAAAGCGTTTTCTGGTCTATATCTAACCGATATCGATGCAAACAAATTATTGGTAAACAAAAAGGGCAAAGGCCCATGCGACGATACACCATTTCGTGAATTAAGTCGCTTGCAATTAACAACTAGATTTACGACAGACGAAGTTCCATTTGATGAAGTATTGGTGAATGGTCTAATTGATTGGATGGTTGAATATGTTATTTGTAACAAATGCAAGTGTTGGGAATGCATTTGTTCGTGTTCTACATAGATATTACATGCGCAATAAAAAATTCCACTAATTTTGAAGTATATTTCAGCTTCTTTACGCAAAACTTTATTTAAGGCTAGGCTTACATAAAACTTGACATTTTGATTAGGTTATAAAGTATAATAATGAATTACAATTATACTGATCTTAAAATATTGACACATAAGCAATTTATGATTGAAGTTTTGTTTCAGAAAACAGGTCTATTTTATTCACTAAACAGTAATATATACTACATAATTTAAGCTTTGTATTTATTCCGAAAAATATACATCATTGCTTTTTGTAATAAGAATGTAATTCAATTTACACTTCAAATGTTAAAATAATACCAAAGGAAAAAGAATTTTAGATGCACAACATGCTTAATTGTTTAATTTTAATTAGCGCACCGGAAAGGAAAAAATAAAAATTCCACCCATTCTACTTTCCCCCAAAAATCATGGACTCGGACTTACATAAAATATAAAATATTTAGCTAAAACTACGGCTGTGGCTATGCCAAAAGCGTTTGAATTTAAGATACATGTCTTGTAATCCGCTGTAATGTTTATATGCTAAGTTTTAATGTTCTGAAATAACTGAACAACTTGCAATGTATATTATATTTTAGCTATTATTGATTTAAATTATGTTTGGATTCTTATAATTATCATAATTAGTGATATGTGATAGTTGGGAAAACAATTTGTAATGTATATTATAATTTGGCTATTATTGATTTAAATTAGTTTTGGATTCTTTTAATTACCGTTATTAGTAATACGTAGTGGTTGCAAAAACATGTTGTGATGTATATTATATTTTAGCTATTATTGATTTCAATTAGGTTTTGATTCTTAAAATTACCATAATTAGTAATATGTGATAGTTGGAAAAACAATTTGTAATGTATATTATATTTTACCTAATATTGATTTAAATTAGGTTTGGATTCTCGTAATTACCATAATTAGTAATATGTGGTAGTTGCAAAAACAATTTGTAATGTATATTATAATTTGGCTATTATTGATTTCAATTAGGTTTTGATTCTTAAAATTACCATAATTAGTAATATGTGATAGTTGGGAAAACAATTTGTAATGTATATTATATTTTAGCTATTATTGATTTCAATTAGGTTTGGATTCTTAAAATTACCATAATTAGTAATATGTGATAGTTGGAAAAACAATTTGTAATGTATATTATATTTTAGCTATTATTGATTTCAATTAGGTTTGGATTCTTAAAATTACCATAATTAGTAATATGTGATAGTTGGAAAAACAATTTGTAATGTATATTATATATTTTTACCTAATATTGATTTAAATTAGGTTTGGATTCTCGTAATTACCATAATTAGCAATATGTGGTAGTTGCAAAAACATTTTGTAATGTATATTATATTTTAGCTATTATTGATTTAAATTAGGGTTGGATTATGTTTATTATTGTAATTAGTAATATGTGGTAGTTGCAAAAACATTTTGTAATGTATATCATATTTTAGCTTTCAGTAAAAACAAATTATGACAATTTACTTGATTGTGTTTAATAAACAATCAACTTACTAGGCTAACTGATTATCCCCCGGCTTTTTCAATTCTCGAGCGCTGAGCAATGTACTTGTCCAATTTCCTGCATTGAAAAGTAAAAGGGCATGTAATTATAATCACGTACTCATGCGATCACATAATTCATATAAACGTAATTGAGGTCTGCCTACTTATTGTGTTGTCGACCTTTACAGTACAAGCAACAACAAATAAACATTGCAATAACGATGAAGGACATTATCAAGGCTCCGCTTAAATTAAAAAATATATATATATTAATTCATCATATCAATCACATGATTACATCAATTATTATATTAATTCAGTAGTTTAGTTACACATAAAGTCGCAATTCTGCAACCAAATCGTCGTATATCTCATGCAGCCCTTTCTCAGCTTTTGTCGTAATGTCCCCGACAACTTCCTTAGTCACCTTAATTGGATGTTCAACAAATTCTTTAATATCCTCCTCAAATTCCTCCATTATTCCTTTAGGCGTACTTGCCAATCTCTTAGCTCCTTCTGCGAATAATACATCGGGAGCTGACTCTGTCATGAGAATTTTAGGACACATAATAAATTAGTACTAATTCAATAAGGAATCTCCCCACCTTCTTCATGTTCAAATCACTTAATTTAACTGTAAGCTTGTAATAAAATAATCGATAATACTAACGAAAATCTTCCACTTGCTCGGCAGTAAATTTGTGAGAGTCGGATCCATGTATCATTAAAATGATTAGAATTAGAATGATCGGAGACATTGCTTACACCCAGCAAAACTGCTACTCCGAAATATATTTAATTGGTTCTCGGGAATATGTAATATAAAATTATTTATAAGAATGCAATCTTAGTCAAGTTTACTGTATCGGTATTTAGTAGAATATAAATGCGTTTAGTAGAATTTAAATGAGTTCACCTTAGAATAAGATATAGGCACATATATTCAAGAAAAGTATTTATTTTATTTAATGGAATGGATAAAAATGACTACATACACAGATGTGATTCACAATAACAAAACCTAGCCGGATTCGGCTTATCACGACGGGTACATCCCGCCGTAGTAGCGTTCGAGCAACCTCTCAGCACTCTGCTCAAATTCCCCATCTTCATCATGACACTGGAACAAAGCTCTCCTATAAAGAAAACATGAAAGTCAAGACATTTATAAGTACGATATATGATAATTCATGTAGTAGTAGAGGTAGATACGACTTCATTCAAATTCTGACAGGGAATGATATTGTGATTGGTATATATGGAGTATAGTTACAAATCAAAATTTTACCTTCTTCACACAGTTTAGAAGCCACAGGGTTGGCTTCACACTCTTTCTCCCATGGAAGAGTGGAGTTCCCAGGATCAGGCGTACCTTTAACGGCCATGCAGGTATAGCAGACAATTCGCGACTCTGAAATGAAAATCAGATGCAGCAAATTCATTACATATAAAAATTCAGTCCTAATGAGCTCATAAGTAGATACTATGCACCAATCCCACTCGATTCAATCAAATCCAATAGCGTGCTTTCGTGGACTTTTGGCATGCCTATCTAGTACATGTATAAATTTATAATCCTCACTTGTCACTTTTTCGTTCCCACTTTGGTGAAGATAATGATGATAGCCGGCAAAACACAAAATGACAAAACCCAACACAACACATAATAACCCACACATTTTCAACCATTTGCACCAGCAACTAGGTTTTGGCCTCCTCCTTAAATTTCCAATCCTCCTGTACAGCACTTCATTATCATCATCACTATCACTATCTCTTCTGTCGCCCATCATCCGGGTTCTTACGCTTCAATTTCTCCGTCAACAGTTAGTTAATTAAGTCAACTATTCAATTTCATCTATGCTCATATGACACTTACAATTCCAACCAGCCACCAGCAGGATACAAAAATGTAGACAAAAAATTATCACGTCACAGAATCACAATTTTTTAATTCCCCAAAGATTTAACTCGGCACGCTTATGTAATTTTCAAAACAGTTAACAGTTAAGTAATTTCCTCCGAATTTGCAAAATGATCTGTGATCAACAGATGTGATTAAATCCACCTTATTGAGAACGACGATATGGGAAGGAATTCCCATTGTCCATTCAATTCATAAGTAAAAAATTAAATAAACATGTTTATGCGCTTTATTCTCCACAGTTAAATAATGATGATGGGGTTAAATGAAGCAGATACCAAAGCAATTTCATATTTTAGTAAAAGCATTTTTTGCATAGTGCATTTATGTATATCATAATGTAAGTCCGAGTCCATGATTTTTGGGGGAAAGTAGAATGGGTGGAATTTTTATTTTTTCCTTTCCGGTGCGCTAA